>PVKV010015988.1:6153-52339 GCA_004027835.1 Alouatta palliata | reverse complement strand
ATAAATTTATTAATATATTGAATTGATATATAAAATACATTATGTAAGCTTATGTACATAATTATGTGTATGTTAATATATTGTATAAATATATGTATATAAATATATACACAAATATACATATAAACATACATAATTATATAAATATATACAATTATACATATATTTATACATTATATATTTAAATATATAAATTTATATGTGTGTATATAATATACATATGTAATATATTTATACTATTTATTATGCATATATTTATATACAATATATATTTATAGTTTCATACTTTTTTTTTTTAAAAGACAAGGTCTCGCGCCATCTCCCAGGCTCTGGAGTGCGATGGCATGATCATACCGCACTGGAGCCTTGACCTCCTGGGCTCAAGCAGTCCTCTCACCTCAACTTCCTGATTAGCTGAGACTACAGGTGCCATCTGTAGTACTCTACATAATATAGTAATTGTATTTAATATACAATGTATATTATACATTAAATACATACTATATATAATTTATATTATCTATATATAATATATACATATATAATTATACATATATTTATATTGTATATTATTTATATATTAACTAAGTTATATATGTATTTATTATATGTAATAAATATATATTTTTGATACAGGGTCTCACTCTATCACTCAGGCTGGAGTGTAGTGGCATGATCTTGACTCACTGCAACCTCTGCCTCCCAGCCTAGCCTCCCAAGTAGCTGGGAATACAGGCATATGCCATCAAGCCCAGCTGATTTTTGTACTTTCTGCAGAGAAAGGGTTTTGCCATGTTCCCCAGGTTCACTGATTTTCTATTATTTTTCTGTCTAATGGGAGTTTCATTTTTTTTCACTGTGATTGGTTATTGCTTCTTTTACTAATACATATTTTTTCTTTTTTAAAGACAGAGTTTTACCATGTTGTTCAGACTGGTCTCAAACTCTTGCACTCAAGTGATCTGCCCACCTCAGCCTCCCAAAGTGTTGGGATTACAGGCGTGAGCCAATGCATTGGGTCCATCTTTTACTAATTTTGAGATTATCTTCCTTCTAAACACTGCTTGACTGCATCCCACAAATTCTGGTATACTGTGTTTTAACTTTCCATCAATTAATAGTACTTTCTAGTTTCCTTTTTATTTCTTCTTTCACACATACCTATTTTGGAAGTATGTAGTTTAATTTACATGTATTTGGGGATTTTTTCCGGCTATCTTTCTTTTCTTGGTCTCTGGTTTAAACCCATTGTGGTTAGCAAATGTTCTTTGCAGGAATTAATTTTTAAAATCTCACTTTGTCTTACAGGTGCTGAATTTAAAACAAAATAAAATTATACTTGTTTTATAGTATAGAATGTGGTCTCTCTTGGTAAATGCATGGGTAATTTATTAAAGAAAGGGGTTTAATTGATTAACAGTTCAGCAGGTCAGGGGAAGCCTCAGGAAACTCATAATTATGGCGGAAAGAAGAAGTGCTAAGCGAAGAGGGGATGAGCCCCTTATAAAACCATCAGGTCTCATGAGAAGTCACTCACTATCATGAGAACAGCATGGGGGAAACTGCCTCCATGATTCAATTACCTCCATCTGGTCTCTCCTTTGACATATGGGGATTATAGGGATTACAATTCAAGATGAAATTTGGGTGGGGACACAAAGCCTAACCATATCAATGTTCCATATGTATTTGAACGTGTATTTTGCTATTACAGAGTGCATTATTCTTATAAACTGAGGTCCAGTTCGTTAAGAGTGCTAGTCAAGTCTTCCACATTTTTAATAATTTTATCTACTCATTCTTTTTTTTTTTTAAAGATGGGGTTTCACCATATTGGTCAGGCTGGTCTCGAACTCCTGACCTCTGGTGATCCGCCCGCCTCAGCCTCCCAAAGTGCTGGGATTACAGGTGTGAGCCGCCGCGCCCGGCCTTATCTACTCATTCTATCAAAGATTGAGAGAAAGGCATTAAAATGTTTTCCTATAACTGTGAATCTATTTCTGCTTGTAGTTCTATCGGCTTTTGATTTATGTATACTGAAGTTCTATTTAGGCGCATAAACATTTAGGATTGTTGTATCTTTTTGATGTATGGATCGCTTTATCATTATGAAATGACCTTATCACTAATTATACTGTTTCCTCTAAAATGTACTTTGTCAATACAAATATAGCCACTCTATTTTTCTTGTTACCCACATTTATATTTTTTTGTCTTCTTACTTTGAACCTATGTGATCTTTATATTTAAAATGGGTTTCTTGGCCAGGCATAGCGGTTCACACCCGTAATTCCAGCACTATAGGAGGCTGAGGTGGGTGGAATATCTGAGATCAGGAGTTCAAAACCAGCCTGGCCAACCTGGTGAAACCTCGTCTCTACTAAAAACACTAAAATTAGCTGGGCATGGTAGCGGGCACCTGTAATCCCAGCTACTTCGGAGGCTGAGGCAGGAGAATCGCTTGAACCTGGGAGGCGGAGGCTGCAGTGAGCCTAGTGCATTGCACTCTAGCCTGGGCAACAAGAGCAAACCTCCATCTCTAAATAAATAAATAAAATAATAAAATAAAGTTGGTTTCTTGCAGGCAGCAGTTACTTCTTTTTTTATAAATCTGATAATCTTTTAACTGAAACATTTACTCCTTTTACATTAATGTGACTGCAGATAATATAGTGTGTCTGAATTGAAATCTACCATATTATTTTTTGTTTTCTACTCATCACATCTGTTCTTTGTTTTTTCTCATTTTAGGCCTTATTTTGTATTAAATGATTCCATTTTATCCCCTTGGTTGACATATTAGCAATACATTCCCTCCTGCTTTCTCATTAGTGGTTGATTTAGGGTTTATTATATACATTTTGAAGTCACAGTCTACCTTCAAGTAATATTATACCACTTCGTGAACACCGTAAGTACAACACTATACTTCCATTTCCATTACCAATACAATATTGTATCACTTCACGTACAATGTAAGAGCCTTAGAATATACTGCCATTTCCCTTCTCCCAGTCTTTGTGCTATTGCTGCCATTCGTTTTTTTCTAACATGTTACTGACAGTAGTATGCATGAGTGGTTTATATACTGGTTCACAAGTTGGCTGTTGAATTTTTAGTAGTAAATACTCAAAATTCATCACATCCTAATTATTTTACTACATTTTACTATTGTCTAACTCATACTCTATCGCATTTTAATGTTGGATATACTATGTAACGGTATATTACTATGTTATCTCTTCCCAGATCTGCATTTAGTGACACAATGTTGGTAGCCTGAAAACCACCACTGTGGCTGTATTTACAGCATGGAAATTGGCAAATGGTACCATCATGGCAAAGAGGAGGTTGTTAACCATTTTCTGACACTCCAGTGGTTATAACCTTCCCCTTGTCCAACCACAATATACTATCATTATCCTTACTAAAATAACATACAACCTTGAAAGATAATTTTTAAAATAAGTCTTTTACATTTATTATTTCCAATGTTCTTCATTGCTTTATGTAAATCCAGATTTCCACGTGGTATCTTTTTCCTTTGACTTCAAGGGCTTAACTCTTCTTGTGACACAAGTCTGCTGTTGATAGTCTTTCAGCTTTTGTAAATCTGGGAAAGTCTTCCTTTTCCCTTGTTTTTTTAAAAATATTATCTTTTTGAGATGGAGTCTCGCTCTGTTGCCCAGGATGGAGTGCAGTGGCACAATCTCGGCTCACTGCAACCTCTGCCTCCCGGGTTCAAGCAATTCTCCCTGCCTCAGTCTCCGGAGTAGCTGGGACTACAGGCATGCACCACCAGCATGCCTGGCTAATTTTTATATTTTTTAGTAGAGACAGGGTTTTGCCATGTTGACCAGGCTGGTCTTGAACTCCTGACCTCAGGTGATCTGCCCACCTCAGCTTCCCAAAGTGCTGGGATTACAGGCGTGAGCCACCATGCCCAGCCCAAAAATATTTTCATTGTGTACAGAATTCTAGGTCAAAAGCTTTTTTCTTTCAGAATGATCTCTTCCACTGACTTCTTAGTGTTCACTATTTCTGCTAAGAAGGCATGTTCTGTATTCTCTCAGTGTTTTTTTAAGATTTTCCTTTTTACCATTGGTTTTAAGCAATTTAATCATGCTTCTTAGCATACTTCATGTTTCACGTTCTGAAGGTTCATGGAACTTCTTAGATTTATGGTCAGATTTGACATTTTTTCAGTCATTAAATATTTTCTCTGACTGACAAGGCCTCTCCAGGGACTCCAATTAAACACACTTGAAGTTATCCCATAGTTCATTATGGTTTTTTAATTCTGTATGTTTCATCACTGGTAATTAATTACTGTATCTTCAAGTTCACTAATCTTTCCTTCAGTGTTTGATCTATTGTTAATCCCATCCAATGTATTTTTCATCTCTATAAATTAAATTTGTGTATGCATGTGTGTGTGTTTACCTACATATATACATATGCATTCACATATGTATGTATATATCTTCCATGTCTCTCCTTAATATGCAAATGCTTTCTTTTATCTTCATGAATATATGGAACATAACTAAAATAGTCACTTAAATGTCCTTATCAACTAAGTCTATCATTTGTATCATTTCTGTGTCAGTTTAGTTTCACAGAGCCAGGCATGGTGGCTCACACCTACAATCCCAGAACTTTGGGAGGCCAAGGCAGGAGGATTGCTTGCATCCAAGAATTTCAGACCAGACTGGGCAACATAGGAAGACATCCATCTCTACAAATAAAATACAAAAATTAGCTTGGGGTGGGGGAATGCACCTGTAGTCCCAGCTACTTTGGAGGCTGAGGCGGCAGGATCACTTGAGCCCAGGAAGTGGAGGCTGAAGTGAGCCAAAGTCACACCACTGCACTCTAGCCTGGGCAACAGAGCAAGACCCTGTCTCTACCAATTAAAATACTTAAATAGTTAGAAGTACCCAAGACAACCTCACAGATTTGACTAAATAAAAATGATAAATTTTCAAAGAGCACTGGAAAATGCTTTTGCAAAATATGGCAGAAATGATGTCTTATTTCATATAATAAACAAAACAGTACCCTAGTGGAAAAAATGAAAATATATAAACAGGCAAGTTCATATAAGTACAAGTAGACAAAAAACATATCCCCAAATTGCCACTGATAAATTATAAAAACTAAAGTTCTACCATTTACCACTTCTCTAATTGGCAAAGATTTTAAAAGACTAGTAATACACACCACTGCATAAAGTTTTAGAAAAAAAACAAACTTCTGATTGCTGATATGAGTGTACATTAATACAACCTTTCTGAGGGGCAATTTGAAAATAGGTATCAAAAGCCTTAATTTTTGTATCTCTCCAACTTCCAGACATTTAATCTAAGAAAAAATCTTAAATTCACAAAGATGTATGTAAAAAATACCCAATGTAATATTATTTATGGCAAAGAAACATTAAAAACCCTCCCTCAACAGTCAACAAAAGGGAACTGATTAAAGTAGAATGCACCTATAACGGAATTATAAGGAATCACTTGAAACGATACTATGGATATGTAACTGCTGACCTGAAAAGATGGTTGTAATACAGTAATAACAGAAAAAATGTCTGTTTTAGACTACAAGTATAGCATAATTCTGACACTGTAAATAAATATAATTTATATGTATTTATTCATTCACATATCAAGAAAAGTGTTTCACAAATTTAAAGTTTAAGAAGAGGACAAGTTTAAAAATATGCCCACAAATTATTTTAAATTATTTCCTTCAAAAGAGAGAACCTAATTCCACTCCCTTAAGGTGTATGTACTGCACTTAGTGACTGGCTTCTAACAAACAAAATGTAGCAGAAGTGACAGCAGCAGCTTGTGAATTCTAAAACTAGGTCATAAAAGCATATAGCTTCCTCCTTCCTCTCTCTCTCTCTCTAGGATTATTCCCTCTGGGGAAGCCAGCTGCCCTGTCGTGAGGATACTCATACAACTCTCTGAAAAGGCCACCGAGGTGAGGAACTGAAACTTCCTGCCAACAGCCAGCAAGGAACTAAGGCCTCTTAAATAACAGCCATGTGAGCAGGACATATTAGAAACATCCTCCAGCCAGTCAAGTCCTGAGAACTCCAGCCCCTAGGGCCAGACTGCAAACTTCAAGACAGACCCTGATCCAGAACAACATGTGCTAAGCCACTCCTGAATTCCTGACTCAGAGATGAATGTCTGGTGTTTTAAATCACTAAGCTAAGCCATTCCTGAATTCCTAACTTGGAGATAAACGTTTGTTGTTTAAACTACTAAGTTTTGGGGCAAAAACTCACACAACTTTACTATGTTGGTTTTACATAATTCTACTTACTGAATATAGTAAAACATCAATAACCTATACTTTCCTAAAAGAACCTACAAAATTATTTATAGGACTTTGTATAAATTAGTAAGAATCTACTATAGCTAGAAATGGTCAAAAACAAGAATAAGGACAACACATTAAGTAATCACAGGAATTTCTAAAATGTAAGAGACAGAAAGTATTCATGATAAACACTGTACTAAAATCTAGGAAAAGTATGATCACTAGATAAAGCTACTAGAAGAATTTACCATGTCCCTGGAGCTGAAAATGGTCAGGAACGAGTGAAAACACTCAACTATCACCTCACCCTGTTTACCTTTAGAGCTCAGACTGATAAAACTCTAAAGTATGTTTCTTATTGCATATAAATCCTTAAATCCTTCTTCACTACCACCTGTGACAGAAAGAATGAATTAAATTACTTGCCTAGAGTCATTTCAAGAGCTAGCAGAAGGACTGAAACGACTCCATAAGAGGTCTAGGGGAGCACTAAACTGCATCTGGGAATTCTGTCTCAGAGCTCAGAGGCTAAAAGAAGCAGCTCATTGAGGAGTACTGGCAGGAGCTTTGAAACAGATTTAAGATTAGCTGCTTTTTAGCTAATGGAAATGACAACCAGCTTCTAAACAGATTTGGGAGGGTTAATTTATGCATCAGATCAAAATATATAAAGTCAACTACCCAGTAAATCTTGCTTCTTACTGACACAGCTATTCAATTTGATTAGGTTTATTTATATCTCTCAAATTACCATAGACCCTTATCCTGGACAAATGTCATGCCCTGAACCTTTTGCTACTCTCTAAATTCTTGAATATGCCTATAGCTTACAATTTTCTTTATAATCTTAACTAGTACCTGAAAAACAGTACCCCTTTTTATCTCTAAAGATTCTGTAAACACCAGGCTAAAGTAACTAAAAAGGAAAAAAATATCCACCGAAGGAAATTCTCACATAAACTATATTAAAATTAGTCATAAGCTTTTAAAATAATACAATCAAAATTATAAAGATGACCACTGATTGTATATTTGTGTGACAGGTAGCAGGAAATAATAAATGAAAATGCTTAAAGGGAAAGGCTGAATGCAGACAAGTTAAAACAAAAGGCTCCAAACCTGAGCATTTGCCAAAACCACCTAGAAGTCTTGCTAAAACAGATTGCAGGGCTCTGCCACTCAAGAGTTTCTCATTTAATAGTTCTAGGGTAGGGGCCTGAGATTTTGCAGATGTTTCAGGTCTGAGGAACCACAACTTTAGTCCCACCAAGTTACAGTATTAGGTTACTAACATAACTAACCAGCTTGACCTGGTGGATCATCAGGATTTGGTTAATTATAACCTAGACCAAGGAAGTAAGCAAATCAGGTCAGAGAGATGAGTGAGGCAAACGCGGGGCCTCACATTCCACTCCCCTCTTTTCTTCTTCCTTTCCCCCTTTCCACTCCCCTCTTTTCTCCTTCCTTTCCACTCCCCTCTCTTCTCCTTCCTTCCCCGCTCTCTCTTCCTCAAAAGGAACTAGTTCTCAGGCATCTTTAAAGTTCCCTCCATTACATGATTCTCTGGACAGATCACAATTACTCTTCAGTAGTCCTGAATTCCTGATGGTCACATCTCTTCTTGGGCTGCATGTGTTTGGGATGCGTAAGAAGGTATCTTCTTCAAATGTGGGTTTCATTACAATTTTGAGTTCATACAGGCCACAGCTCTTCCTCCCTTCTGTGAGTTTCTTCAGCTCTGTTCCAGGAGCAATATATGGTGAGTTGGGACAGCCTCCCAATATTAACTTCATATCTGGCAAAACATATTTGAAATTTTCCAAATCAACCTTCACTTGTCAGTTCAATGTCTTCACCATCTGTTACTTCTCACATTTCCTGTGCATAACTTCACACAATACCTTAAGAGTCCTTTCAGCATTCTCAAATTTTCTTTCTTATTTGATAAGCAGTATTTTCATTGGTTGGAATAATCAGTGAAACACTTTCACTAACTTCTTGTTGCTGTCATTTCCATTATAAGAGATGGTAGATCTGTTCAGTTCCATAGGTTTAGCTTCCACCACATTCAATATTCTGCAGTTACCTAAAACTTTTATACTCCACCTAGAAATCATCACTTTTGTAGACTTCAGGATTTTCATCACCTGCCTTCCCAGCTGAATTTATTTTGGGGGTACTTTTCCACAAAAAAAAGTCACAAGCACAAAAGTTAAAGTGTGCAATGTCATCAGCGAGGAGACACAACTGAATTTCGCTCAAACAATAATAAAGCTGGGCAGCCAACTCACTCAGGGTGGACTTAACTCAAATTTCGGCCTCAGAAAAATTACCAATTACTCTCTGTCATAAGGATTTAGAGACCTTGGGAATGACTCAATCTTAAATCTTGGAATGTCTATGGTCTAGTATACCCCTATTTACTCTTAACTGCTCTAAAGGAACAATCATACCTAGCTACCTCCTTTGGATAAGAACTGTGACTGTGTCAGAGGTGATGCACACTGCTGTGGGTGTGGAAATCAGGATGATGAAACTAGACAGCTCCACAGCTCCTGTGAGTCAAGTTTTCACAGTGACATGCTTTTATTAGGAGTGCTGTGGTGTTTCTTCTGAGCACATACACACTCCTAAGTAAATACTAAAATAAAAATTCGAAAGCCAAGCATGAATGATTTTGGGATGATCTACACCACTGCTCCCCTCTCTTAAAAGAGTGAAAAAAATGGACTACATTTTAATTTTCTTTGCTGCAAACAGACTTCAAACAAGATGACTTCAGAAGATGATTAAGATCCATGTCCCTTCAATCACATAAGTCCCAGTATGATTCAAAATTCTTTTCCAGTGGTTCTTGCTAGGAGGTTGGGTTATAGAGTTTACTTTCTACTGTGTAATACACACAGCTACTGTTTAAATTAGTCTTTTATAAACAAAAATTCCAAGAGCAAAACAATTTCCTAAAAAGTTTACGTTCTACTCCTCTCTACTGCATTAGACAATAATCAACTCACTATTCTTTTCCCCACAAAGCCGATCACATTAAATACATTGAGTCTAGATTCAAAAGTTTGAAAAATGACCCTAAGAAGCTATTTTATACAGATATGACATCAAAAAAATATCTTAAACCCACTCCAAATAGATGGCTATTCTCAACTTATTAAGAATCTCTCAAAAAAATTGTAAAACCTCCTATAATTAGCCCATTACTAAGATTTACCTTTTGGAAATTTTAAAAGCTTTATTTTCAAACTTCTCAGAACCACACGCAAAATCCATAGAGTTCTCACTTAAATGTTTTCCAATTATTATAAATATAGCCCCATTATCAAAAGTTTAAAAGAAAAGGTAGTTAAAAAAAAAAAAAAAAGACCCAACAACAACATAATCATAATCCTACTATGTTCATAGCACTATAAACAGTTTGGTTTCTTTTCATCCATTTAAAAAATGTGCATACCTTTTTACATAGTTGTAATCGTAACATATACACAATTTTACATCCTGCTTTAACCCCTTCATACACACCTTTGTATCATACACACACCTTTCCAAGTTGTCAGTCATTTTATATCTTAAAGAACTGCAAAATACTCTGTAAGTTATCATTTGTTTACCAGTTTCTTCACTGCTAAAGATTCATTCTATAAACCGCTAGGTCAAATAACATGAATTTTCTTTCTGACTCCAGATCCCTCTTTAATGTTACCAGTTCTTTCTAACCAGCAGCACTAACCTAGCTATAAATCAAAATGAGCAAATATAAGCATGTTTCCACTACTGAATTATTTTTCCCAACAAGAATGAGCAACTTTTCTGGACATCCTCAAAACCAGCAAAACACCAACAAGTTTTTCCCATCCTTGCCTCTGTCTTCACACCACCTTTTTCTCTGTATCTCTACGTGTCCTCTTCGTTTCTCATAAGAAACAGTAATTAGATTTAGGGTCCATTATAACCCAGTATGATCTCATCTTAACTAATTATGTCTGTAAAGACCCTAAGGTCACATTCTGAGGTTTCAGCTGGACAGAAATTAGAGACAATAATCGCCTACATTACTGATGACCTCAGATCACAATAACTCTAATTTCCTTTGGTTTTACGACACTTTTATTTCTAATTCAATAATTATTTACAGTACTACCTTTGATCAGCATTGCTTTCACATATTTTCAATACAACACAATGAGAGTACAGCAGTCCCCTTTATCCATGGTTTCGCTTTCTGTGATTTCAGTTACCCACAGTCAACCTCAGTCAGAATATATGTGAGTATGGTACAGTAAGATATTTTGAGAGAGAAAGAAACCACATTCATATAACTTTTATAAATTATTCTATTTTATTCTCAGTTATTGTTGTTAATCTCTTACTGTTCCTAATTTATAAATTAAACTTTATTACAGGTATGTATGCATAGGAAAAAAACCCTATACATAGTATATACAGGGTTCAGTACAATCCCCAGTTTCAGGCATCCACTGGGAGTCTTGGAACAAATTCTCCCCAGATAAAAGAGAAATACTATATTAAGGTTACCATAAAAAAGACTTACTTAACCACTAAGTCTTACCTGAGATCAAGCAATTCTTACCAGCAAAGTTCCAAATAGATTGCTAGGCAAATATGGCATTTTGACTTTTAAATATTAAAGGCAAATGCCCCAGAAGACCAAAGTATCATGCCTCTAAGCACTGTATCTGGAAACTCAAACTACTATAGATACACAAAGCACACAGTGATTTTTGTCTGTAGTAAGGCAATTTCTTGGCTAAAGTCCAATCATCAGTGTATGAGGTGATTGTGCCAGCGTTACCACTTCAGGTCTAAGTTAAACAAGTCTTGCTGTTTGTTTAACTATTTTTAAGAGAAGCTCTCTTAGCACTCGGAAAAGACTTAAAAACCACCAAGACTGACCCTGCAGACTATCACAATCTTACATATTCAACAATTTTATAAACTTTTGCTACCTACTCACAACACCAAATAGAGCTAGTATCCACCAATTAAATAAACCAACTAGAAAGTGAACTAAAATGTTAACACATGTACAAATGATCTGCATATTCGCTGTAAAACACCAAATAGAACATAATTATTCAGCAAACATTCATTTAACCAGCATCTACGGTAAAAAATATTAAAAAAAAAAGATAGTGCCTCAACATTCAATGAGTTGTAAGACATACTGAGAAACACCAGGGACTTTTTTTTTCTTTGAGACAGAGTTTTGTTCTGTCGCCAGGCTAGAGTGCAGTGGCGTGATTTCGGCTCACTGCAACCTTCGCCTCCTGGGTTCAAGCGATTCTCCTGCCTCAGCCTCCCGAGTAGCTAGGACTACAGGTGCCCACCAACACGCCCAGCTAATTTTTGTTATTTTTAGTAGAGACCGGGTTCCACCATGTTGGCCAGGATGGTCTTGGTATCTCTTGACCTTGTGATCCTCCTGCCTCAGCCTCCCAAAGGCTGGGATTACAGTTGTCCACCCCGCCTGGCCTGCCAATGAAATTTTAATCACTTAAATATATTCAAGGTCATCACTATAAATCATTTCACTCCCTTGGATTAGCAACTCTTTATACATATAAGTAGAAAAGTCATGGACAATCTCCCCCTTTCCTCATACTCATCAGCAAATCTTCTCAGCTCAATCCCCCAAATATACCCTGAATCCAACAGCATCATCTCTTGCCTACAGAACAACCACCTCCCAATTCATTTCCTTGTTTCTACTCTCTCAGTCACTGTGTAAGCCACCCACATCCCCTGTTGTGAACTGAATTGTGTCTCCCAAAAAGGTATGTTCAAGTCCTAACCCCTGGTCCCTGTGAACGTGACTTTATATGGAAATAGGGTCTTTGCAGATACAATCAAATTAAGATGTGGGCATATTGGATTAGGGTGGGTCCTTAGAAAGAAAATTCCAACACAAACACACAGAGGGAAAAAGGCCATGTGATGATAGAGGAAAAGATGAGAGTGATGCAGTTACAAACCAAGAACACCAGGAACTGCCAGGAACAGCCAGAAGCAAGGAAGGACAAGAAAGGACCCTTCCCTAAAGCCTTCAGAGGGAGCATTTCTAGCCTCTGGAGGTATAATAAATTTTCTGTTGTTTGAAGTCACTCAGTTTGTGGTAATTTGTTATGCAACCCTAGAAAACAGGTGTCAAGGCTGCACTCTTTCTAGAAGTTCTGGGGCTGTTGGCATTTGACTTGTAGCCAGATTATTCCAATCTCTGTCTCTGTCTCTGTAACTCCTCCTCTGAGTGTGTCTTAAGGAGTTCTCCAAGAATACTTGTAACTGGATTTAGGGCCCACCTGGATAATCCAGGATAACGTCCCCATCTAAAGATCCTTAGTTTAATCATATCAGCAAAGGGCCTTTTTCCAAATAAGGTAGTATTCACAGGTTCTGGGGATTAGGACACAGATATATCTTTGGGAACCTATATCAGCTTACCATACTGGGCACAGTCCCAGAAAACTCATGAATATGTCTGGCAAGTAAATATACCTTTATAAAGAAGGGAAGTAGAAAAAAGGAAAGAGGACTGAAAAAGGTGAGAGAGGAAGGAACTCTTATGTTGTGAACTACTTCTCCAGGTGCACAATCACCATTACCAGAGGAGATCCTTCAAGGAGTGATTCAAATGATGACTCTTTCACAGAAGTCCTTCCAATCCCTTCTTCCCAAAGGAGGAGCACTCCCTTGTCCCATGCCATTATACTCATATGTTATACTAATCTTGTACCCTTTCCCCATTTCTGCCCCATTTCTGATGACTATGAAATCCCTGAGGGCAGCAAGCCATGTCATCTTACTCATCTTTTAAGCTTCAATATTTAGCACAATATTGGACAAGGAATGGAAAGTGGAAATAAAGTTAGTATTTATTTAGTCATTGTTTCATATAAATTATACCATTTACTTAGAGAAATAAATTTGTCAAAAACTGCCAGTGAAGTGTTGGAGATTTCTGCCAACTTCACCATTACAGTTTAAAAACTCTACTTGGATTTCTTAAATTGCATGGGTTCTTTGAGTTCCCATCAATATCACACACCTTCACAAGATAAATCTATAAAGTCATCACATTAGCTCTCTTTTCTAAGACAGAGAGAGGCCAAGGTCATGCTTTCACCAGAACCTGGCCCAATGACCTGAGAACAGCCTCTGTAAACCAAACACACCATCCACACCAGCGTGCCCTAGGGTTTAGTGCTCCTGAATGAATGACTACCACTGTATTTGTGCTGGTTCTGTCCAATCTTTCACCTATAAAACAACACACAACTTCTGAGTCCATAGTCAAGCATACAAGGAAAATTCAACCAAAACTAAAATTGCATGATTTTGTTCATGCCTCAAGTATTGATTTTTAGTTTCTCTCATCGATTGGGAAGGAAGAAAAGTCTTAATATGTAGAACAGATTTTCCACCGTTTTAAACAAAGGCTAATTAAAAATGCATTCACAATTACTCTAAATATTAACATTTAAGCTTAGGCATGATTGGATTAAAAGTCAGGAAACCTGAATTCTAGACCTGGCTTTGCCACCAGCTACCTCTATGACTTTAGATAGGTCTCTGTACTTCTTTAGACTTCTCTGAAATAAAAATTAAAAACATGAAAATCAGATTAGAGCACTGTTTTTCAAATTCTCATTATTTTAAGTCCCCTTTTTCCCCCTAACCCAACTCCTAATAAAGCAATGCAGTTTTATTCATTAAACAGGAACCATCTGCATAATATTCTTTGAAGAAAGGGCTTTGAGAGAGGAATGGGTGGGCTGACAAAAACACTGGATTACCTGATTAAGGGTCCTTCTTGATATAAAATTCTAATTTTCTATTATTTACATGTTACACATTCCTCAGAATTTTTTAATTCCCCATCTATATTTAGGATGGCTCCTTAGTGTTCCTGACTTTTATAAATAATGGTGATAGTTTCTTTAGTGTTACTATATATTCTTCTGGTGTATTTTCTTTGTAAGTCAGAGGGATGCACCAGCTGTGTCTTTTTAAAGTATTAATCATTGCTCTATGGAATCTGCTAAAATCAAGTATATTTTTAAAGATTCGAGGAATGTTTCTTCCTACAAACCCAACTATGGCATTATAATTAAAGATAAATAGTGAGGAGTCAAAGTTAATGATAAGAGGGAAAATACAGCCAGGCATGGCAGCTCATGTCTGTAATCCCAGCACTCTGGGTGAGGCAGGTAGATGACCTTGAGCTCAAGTTCGAGATCAGCCTGGACAGCATGGTAAACCCTGTCTCTACAAAAAAAACACACAAAAATTTGCCAGGCATTGGTGGCATGTGCCTTTAGTCCCAGCTACGTAGGGGGCTGAGGATGGAAAATCAGCTGAACCCAGGAAGCGGAGGTTGCAGTGAGCTGAGATCCCACCATTGCACTCCAACCTGGGTGACAGAGTGAGACCCTATCTCAAAACAAAAAAAAAAGGGCAGCAGAAATGTAAAATTTTCTGTTACCTTTCCTTTTTTTTGAGACAGTCTTGCTCTGTTACCCAGGCTGGAGTGCAGTGGTGCGATCTTGGCTCAATGCAGCCTCAGCCTCCCGGATTCAAGCGATTCTTCTGTCTTACCTTCCCTAGTAGCTGGGACACAGGCACATGCCAGCACGCCAGACTAATTTTTATATTTTTAGTAGAGATGGGGTTTCACCATGTTGGCCAGGCTGGTCTCAAACTCCTGACCTCAGGTAACCTGCCCACCTCAGCCTCCCAAAGTGCTGAGATTACAGGCATGAGCCACTGTGCCTGGCCTCTATTATCTTTTTGATACTTACATTGCGTATATCTGCAGAAAACACTCTACTTCGGATAGGATGAGATATTCACAGCAGAATTATTTTTGAGGTTTTCTCAATTAATGATTTAGAGCCCTAAAATAATAATTGCAAGGTTCTGAATTAATTTCCATTGTGATACCACTGAGGCCTTGTCTTCCCCAGAGGTAATCTCCTCAGGGAAAAAGAGAGTGGAAAGAATAGAACATTCCATTATTTTTTTGTCTGAAGCAACAGTTCTGTTTAAAAATGAAATGATAGTGGTTTCTAACCTTCAAATGAATATATATTTTTAAAAATTCACATTTAGAAACCTTTAATATTCTGGTACTCATTATTAAATTTAGATTTCAACTCATATTAAACTGAGTTTCATATGATCTATATGAACGTCTCATACCTGGCAGTAGGCAGGCAACAAGGCAGTTTCCAGCCCTCAGAACACTTAAAGTCTAGTAAAATAATAACCAAGCAATTGCAGTATAATTTTATAGAAACTTTAAAACAATACAGTGTACTAGGGAATCACAAGAAATATGGATTCCAAACAAAAGTGATTATTTTAGACAAGTACTTAGCATAAGAGAACTATTTAAAAGTATTTTCATATAGTGTAATAAATTTTATCACTATATGTAATCATGTAAAGTACAGATTAATTACATCATACTGTCAACTTCCCAAATTTCTATCTCCAGCCCAGTCTTCCTCACTTGAATCCAATTTCCTATGGTCAACTATTACTCCATAGCTCTACTTTAATGGCTCCTCCTATTTTTCTAAGATTAACTTATCTTTGGAAAAGGCAATTTCATTCATTGAGTGTCTCGGATCAAAACCCAAGGCCTCTTCCCCAACTCCTCTCTCTCTCAAACACCCCAGACCCAATCCAAGCTCCACCTCTGCCCTATCTTTAAAATACAGTCATGTACTGCATAACAACTTTTTGGTCAAGACAGACCACACACACACATAGGATGATAGTCCTGTAAGATTATAATGGAGGTGAAAAATTCCTATTGCCTAACGCAATTATTTTTTAAATAAATTCAGTGTAGCCTAAGTGTCCAGTGTTTATAAAGTCTACAGTAGTGTACAGTAACCTCCTAGGCCTTCATATTCTCTCACCACTCACTCACTGACCCACTCAAAGCAATTCCCAGGCCTGCAAGCTCCATTCACAGTAAGCACCCTAGAGAGGTGTACCATTTTTTACCCTTCATACTGTATTTTTACTATAATTTTTCCTATGTTCAGAAGTTTAGATACACACATACTTCCTATTGTATTACAACTGCCTACAATATTCAGTCCAGTCACATGCTGCACAGGTATACAGCCTAGGAGCAAAAGGCTACACCATATAGCCTAGATAGGTGTGGAGTAAGCTATATCATATAGGTTTGTGTAATACACTCCATGGCACTCACACAAGAACAAAACTGCCTAATGGCACATTTCTCAGGATATGTCCCTGTTGTTAAACAACACATGGATGTAAAAATGTCTTAGTCCTATTTTAGGTTATAAGCTATGTGAATACAAGAATTATATCTTCTTCTTTATGCTTCTCCCCCAGAAATGGTAAGCCTTAAAGCAAGTACTCAATACATATGACTGAATTTTACTTAATTGAAATTTACTTAAAATTTTAGAGTAGTCCCTTAATCTTATGTCCTTGAATTTTACGGTAATTACAATTAATAGAAAATATAACTTGCTGGGCAAACTAAGACTGATTATTATTGAGAACTCTACCTTTACCATCACTCTCTCTAATATTCTGCCAATAACTATGTAATAAAGAAGACGTGAGAGTTTCTTTTTTGTATAACAAGAAAATTATCTTCTGGTCACAAACTACAATAATCCCTAAAGATTATTAACTTGAAAAAAAACCCAATTAATATTTTCATCTTACACTAAACCAGATTTCACTGTGAAAGACAATAAGGGAAACTTTATTCATAAAAAAATTTTAAACTAAAAGCTGACAACTTTTGAATAAATAACATACTGGTTTAAACTAATTCCTGATGAATTAAGCATTCACCTCCAAGTCCTTATTTCTTGGAATTTCCTTAAATAGTTCTGACTCTCTTTATCTTACTTCCTATAGACAATCCTGAGCTCATCTTATCCCAAACAAATTTAAAGGGAAAACAAAACTGTATTTAAGAGCTTTAGGGTTGAAGAATATAATCTCATACTATTGGAGACAAAGTTCCACGTAGATAAACAGAAAAGTATGTCTTTCAAAATAGATGTCAAGCTAATCCTTGAATATCTAATTTCAATACTGCAAACAACATTTAGATAGCCCAGCTACAGAAAGTAGTGTACATACAATATAACACAAAATTCTTACTTTTTTATTTTCCTATAAATGGTTTGCCTTGGAAGTACAGTTTTATCTATCTCAAAAGAAATTAGCTTTCTCAAAAATCTTAGGACCACGAAGAACAGCAAAAAAGAATCAACTAACCAAATAAGCCATCCTGAAAGTATACTTGTTCATCAGTTCCACTGCTATAAACATTTTTATGCCTTATGCCTTTAAAGAAAAATCAGGAAAGCAGGAGAAAAGAACAAGCATAAATAATACTAAAAAGAAATAACAGAGAATGTTTCCTTTCCTTCCAACTGTACCAGTAAATCCTTTTTGAAATTACCATAAGAAATAGAAATTACTTGACTATCAGAAATGGTTTTTCTGATAGACTTACTTAAATCTTATCACCAATTTTCCCTTCTTCTGTATGTTTATACATGTATCACAGGTAGAGGATTTTCCTGTGTTCCAAATAAAGACATCACTTCTCAGGGTAAGGATATGATATAAAATTCTTGAGTTCAAGTTTTTGTTTTGTTTCACTTTCCCTACAAATAGATGAACAGAAGTCCAGGAGCGCATTTTGTTTGCAATTTAGAATACAATGAAAGAAAGAGAACAACCATTACTTTTATTAAAAGAGAGTTTTTAAGTCATTTAAAATTATATGCAGAAGAGAATGAATTAAAATATTTTGAAATATTTTATATTCTATGATTTCAAACATTAAAAAAAAGCAACAATGGCAATCCATATGCATGGGGGTAAAAAACAATCTTGACCTCTGCCTCACACCATACCTAGACATTAACATAGGAGAATATCTTCATGATCTTAATACAGGCAAGATTTCTTAAGTAGGACACACACACAAAAAAAAATCATTTTTAAAAGACAGACACAGAATACATTAAAACTAAAAATGTCTGCCATCAAAAGATGCTACGAAGAGAGTGAAAAAAGGTCAAGCATGGTGGCTCATACCTATAATCCCAACACTTTGGGAGTCTGAGGGAGGAGGATCACTTAGGCCCAGAAGTGTGGGATCAGCCTGAGCAACATGGCGAGACCCTTGGTCTCTACAAAAAAAATTAAAAATTTAGCCAGGTGTGGTGGCACATGCTTGTAGTCCTAATTAATCAGGAGGCTGAGGTGGGAGGATCTCTTGAACCTAGGAGTTCAGGGTTACAGTGACCTCTATGATTACACCACTGTACTCCAGCCTGGGCCACAGAGCAAAACCCTGTTCTTAAAAAAAGAGAGGGATGGGGGATTGAGGGGAGGCAAGCCACAGAATAGAAAAAAATATATCCATAACATGTGTAACTAGTAAAAAGTTCATATCCAGAATACATAAAAAGAGCCTCTACCAATTACTCTTTTCTTTTCTTGAGATGGGGTCTTACTCTGTTGCCTAGGCTGAAGTGCAGCGGCATGATCATAGCTCACTGAAACCTTTAATTCCTGGGTTCAAGTGATCCTCCCTTCTCAGCCTCCCAGCCCAGCACCAGGCCCAAATTACTTTTTTAAAAAGGTCAATCCAATAAAAGAATGAACAAAAAAACTAGACATCTTCCCCCTACACATACCCCCCTGATACCATTTGGCTCTGTTTCCCCACCCAAATCTCATAATGAATAATCTTTATGTGTCATGGGAGGGGCTTCATGGGAAGTGAATGGACCATGGGGGCAATTGCCCCCAAGCTTTTCTCCCGACAGTGAATGAGTTCTTATGAGATCTGATGGTTTTATAAGGGGCTCTTCCCCCTTCACTTCTCTCTCTTTCCTGCCTCCTAGTGAAGAAGGTAATTGCCTCTCCTTCACCTGCCACCATAATTCTTAAGTTTCCTGAGGTCTTCCCAGCCATTCGGAATTGTGAGTCAATTACACATCTTTCCTTTATATATTTCGCAGTCTCGGGCAGTTCTTTACAGCTGTGTGAAAATGGACTAATACACACCCCACCTCCCATATCTACAGAACCGATAAAAATCTTAGTTTCGATCTCAGTATCCAGCGTGCGCAGTCTCTGGCCCCAATTTCTACGCTCAACGGAAGACGGAGGTCCTCTTTCCTTGCCTAACGCAGCCATGGCTCGTGGTCCCAAGAAGCATCTGAAGCGGGTGGCAGCTCCAAAAGCACTGGATGCTGGATAAATTGACCGGTGTGTTTGCTCCTCATCCATCCACCAGTCCTCACAAGTTGAGAGAGTGTCTCCCCCTCATCATTTTCCTAAGGAACAGACTTAAGTATGCCCTGACAGGAGATGAAGTAAAGAAGATTTGCATGCAGCGGTTCATTAAGATCGATGGCAAGGTCCGAACTGATATGGATGTCATCAGCACTGACAAGACGGGAGAGAATTTCCGTCTGATCTATGACACCAAGGGTCGCTTTGCTGTACATTGTATTACACCTGAGGAGGCCAAGTACAAATTGTGCAAAGTGCGAAAAATCTTTGCGGGCACAAAAGGAATCCCTCATCTGGTGACTCATGATGCTCGCACCATCCGCTATCCTGATCCCCTCATCAAGGTAAATGATACCATTCAGACTGATCTGGAGACTGGCAAGATTACTGATTTCATCAAGTTTGACACTGGTAACCTGTGTATAGTGACTAGGGGTGCTAACCTGGGAAGAATTGGTGTGATTACCAACAGAGAGAGGCACCCTGGATCTTTCAATGTGGTTCACGTGAAAGATGCCAATGGCAACAGCTTTGCCACTCGACTTTCCAATATTTTTGCTATTGGTAAGGGCAACAAACCATGAATTTCTCTTCCCCAAGGAAAGGGTATTCGCCTCACCATTGCTGAACAGAGAGACAAAAGACTGGCAGCCAAGCAGTGCAGTGGGTGAAATGGTCCCTTGGTGATATGTTAGATCTTTATGCATTATTAAAAATCATGTGGCATGATTAAAAAACAAAAATCTTAGTTTCAGGGAAATGCAAATTAAAATCACAATGAGCTCAAATTATACACCAACCACGATGGCTGAACTTAAGACCAACGATAGCAAGCATTGACAAAAATGTGGAGCAGTAAGAACTCTCATACGTTGCTGTGGAAATATAAACTGGTACAATCTCTTTACAATTGTTTGCAGAATCTACTAAAGTTAAAACGTAAATACCCTAGAACTCATCCATTCCATTCCTAGAGATTTACTGAACCAAAAAAATACATGTAAATTGCACTAAAAGATGCATAAGAATGTTCATGGTGGCATTATTTGCAATTAAGTAGGAAAAAGAAAACCTGGAAACACCATAATTGTCCATAAACAGCAGTAGTATTCACTGTGGTATAATTATACAATGTAAAACTACACAGCAATGACCTCCTACATGCAAAACTATGGCTGAATCTCTCACAAACAATCTTAACCAGGTTAAACACAAAAGAGTACATATGATAAGCTTCTACTTATATAAAGCTCAAAATGGGCAGAACTAAGCTAGAGTGTGTGAAGTTAGGACAGCGGTTATTTTGCAGGGGGTGGGTAGTAACTAGGAGGGGGAAAAAGGGAGACTTGGAATGCCGACAATATTCTATTTTGAGCTCAGTAGTAGCCACTTGGTGATGAGGACTTGTATGCCTTTCTGAACGTATGTAATATTCTAATAAAAGATCCGATTTTTCTTTAAAAGCTATGTGATTTAGAAAACTAATTATAAAAAGACAAATGTTTAAATTAAAATTTCTATCATACAAAGTGTTAACAGCAATATGAACCCTTAATATATCCAGAGAGCACAGTCTTCCAGAACAAAACATTTGAGATTATTTCTAAATCTGATTGTATATTTAAGAGAGACTTTTAAGGCATAAAATAAACAAAAACATAAAATGATTACAGCATTAGGCAGTATGCATTCTCCATTTTCTACCCTACTCTCCAAGTTTATCTTCTACCACTCATCTTTACTCAGCCCTCACTGAGCTTCTCCCCAGTCCTGACATACTGCTCCTTACCAACTGGCCCTGCCTTCACTCCTGCCACTCCCCTGCCTGAAACAACTTTTCTGAATTCCAATCTAATTTTTTATTTGGAGTCTACAGGACTGGACTTCTCCCCTACAAAAGGCATAATTAGTACATTTCTACCTTGCTGATATTCCTTAAGACAACTTCACAAGTTGTCATTAGCCCAAGTAAGTTCCACGCTTCAACACAGGGCACTAACTAATCCATTTATACATTCTCAGTGTTTTTACACAGTAGAAAAATGGATGAAAACATATACATATGCATTTTAAAATAGTTACAGAAGAGACTAAATTATTTTCAGTTCAACCAATATTTATTAAGTGCTTGTTTTACCTATGATACTTAGCCCAAATCAGGAGATCAGAAATAAAGTTACTTTGATCCAGCTGCATTTGGAAGTCGATGTCCTGCTGTCTCTCCATCCTACTGTAGTTAGCACTATGATGTTCTGGAGCTATAAATACTGTCACTGTGATGCTTAGAAAGTTTCAATCATCAAAATTATTCTGCCTGGGGGGAGGGGGCACGCTTAATCCCTACAAGCTCAGGCTCCACTTTGCTCTTTCCCTTCCATGGAATTGAATCTGCCCTCTTCCCCAAATGTACCCCTCCCAAGGAGACTTGGGAATCTTATCACTTCCTTCCTGGGCTGCTCCACTGTTCTACTGCTGTTCAGGGTCAGCTCTGCAGTTCCTGCACACTCCATGCTCCTCCCTTTCTTTGGGCACACTCTGTCCTTGCCCTTACCCACTGATGAGCCAATCTTTCTTCTTTTCTCTGGTCCTCTCTTCCATCAACAACCGGAAGAAGGGGTAGGTAGCTCATAACCCCCTCTGCTCATTCTTCTAGCCCTTCTTTGCCTCTGGGTGCTCACATACACACATTCTGGCCAACAAAGTAGTGAGGGGAGTGAGGGAAAAGAAAGGCGACAAAGAAAAAAAGGTTAAAAAAAAAGAGAGAAAAAGTAAAAATATTAATGGCACTAGACATAAGTCAAAACAACACAAAGCCAATGTGTTCCTAGAGACTAGGGGTGATGCTCTGTGTATGCAAATGTGACTGACATACAAGTTAAATATGAAATACGAGGAAAACAAGATATAGGTGAGAAAATGTGTTAAAATGCTGAAGAGACAGAAGGCAAACACCTATGATTTGGTAAGAAAGATGGGAGGGAGACCATGGACATAAAGACAAATAGAGGCCAGGCACAGTGGCTCACGCCTGTAATCCTAGCACTTTGGGAGGTTGAAACGGGCAGATTACTTGAGGTCAGAAGTTAAGGACCAGTCTGGTCAACATGGGGAAACCCTGTCTCTACTAAAAATACAAAAATTAGTAGGGCATGGTGGCACATGCCTGTAGTCCCAGCTACTCAGGAGGCTGAGGCAGGAGAATTGCTTGAACCCAGAAGGCCGAAGCTGCAGTTAGCTGAGATCATATCATTGCACTCCAGCCTGGGCAACAGAGGGAAAGATCAGACTCCATCTATTACTAACAATTTCTGCTTGACACATCTCTTTAGCATCAGACCTACCAGGCAAAACATGTCACCTCAGCAAATTCACAATTAAAAATTAATTACTCAGAAAATCAAGTGGCCAGGAGTGGTGGCTCAGGCTTGTTATCCCAGCACTTTGGGAGGTTGAGACAAGCGGATGACATGAGGCCAGCAGCTCAAGACCCAAGCTCGCCAATCGGATGAAACCCCATCTCTACCAAAAATACAAAAATGAGCAGGGCATGGGTGCCTGTAATCCCAGCTACTCAAGAAAGCAGAGGCAGGAGAATCACTTAGGCCCAGGAGAAGGAGGTTGCAGTGAGCCAAGATCACGCCACAGCACTCCAGCTGGGCAACAGAGCAAGACTCTGTCTCAAAAAAAAAAAAGAAAGAAATTATATGTAACTCAACTCTCAATTTGCACAAATACCAACAAAGGGAATTTCTGGTTAAGTAAAAGGAGATTTCAGCTGAATTTCTCTCTCTGTCTCCTCCACCAACAGTGACAAGAGATTCTTACCCCTAAAGATTGAGTTCATGTTTACAAAAACTCACTATTAAGTCATGCAAAGAATGTAGGTAGCCAGAGAAGCCTGCTCAGCATCCACTACCTTCAAGGCACTCTAGAAAATAAAGCCCTACCCTAATAAGTTAATATTAGGATCATAAGCAGAAACTTGCTAAACAACAAAACAAGTAACAGGAACCAAGGTAAATATCAAACTCAGAGGGTTTTTACAACAGAGACCCTTCTTTTCACATGCTCCCCTGAGAGAAATGGCCCATTCTTCAGCCACCCTCATTTACCTTCCCTTTGAGAATTTAAACTGCATATAATGAAGTATGTTATAGGTGAATTTGTATGCATTACATATGACTAATCTAGAGGCAAAAAAAGTTGAGATCACCAACATACACCTCATATTAACTACAGAGCCAGTTGTAAAACATAACTGAAGACTGAACTTACTAAAAACAATTAAACCACAGAAATTATACAGTTGACCCAAATAAATTAATTTTATGCAACACAAACTCTAAAGCCTTAATTTATAAGGCAAACCAAGAACATTCAGATATCCCTGTTGTTGGAAACCTTCCCCACCCTGTTCTCTGCCACCAGAAGTGACAAGCATGTAAAGGGCTAATGGATTCAGCCACTGGCGGGTGGGGAGGGAAGAGAGTAGGGTCAAAGATATCTATTCTTTGGACACCCTCCCTATGTAGTGGCCTCCAGCTGGCTGTGCCCTGGTCTGAAGTTCTCTCAAACTGCAATCAGTTCTAGATAAAGGGTCTAGTATCTCCTGCCAGGTTCTATAAATCTCTTCTTCCACTCACCCATTCGGGTGTGGGTTAGTAACAGCTCCACCTCAGTTGATAATTTCAGGCATTTTCTACACTACGCCTTGCAGTTCTCCAATACTCTGTTCACATCCTTCTAAAATTCTCCTGATTTAAGTGTGCTATTTCCTGTTGAGACCTTGACTACTATACTTGTCAGAAAGAGGAGAAATGTTTTAATGAACATTTAAGAGATAGGATCTGTTTATAAAGAGTAAGGCCCAAAGAAATAAACAAAAACCCTCAACTATATGTTCAATACAAATACAGGTGAGGTAAGGTCAAATAATTGCAGTTCTGCTATAGGGCACACACTGTATTCTACAAGGGTATCATACAATAAATGGTTTATGATAGATGAATGGAGAGAGATGCCTGAAAGGGAGAAAATACAGCAGGAAGATCTGGGGACCTGCAGACTGTGCAACTATCATTCTGTCTATTCCAGACTCTGTCATTCGTTAGGTGTGCACCTTAAACACATTTTTTGAGCTCAGTTTCCTAATGTAAGGCATAGATTCTATGAGATGAACTCTGTGGCCCTTTCTAGCTTCAAAATTTTTTAAATAGGTATGTCTGTCTTGTGATGACAGGTTAAAGAGAATGGATAAAGTTTCTGAACAGGGAATACCACAGCATCTCAGTGGCCACTGTAACCACCTCAAGAGGTTTCCCAGCCAACACACCATCAGTCCTCAAAGTCTCGCTACCAGTAGTAGCTCCCTGTTAGTAAATGAAAACTCACTGATATAAATCAAATGACATAAAGTACATGAAATAAAATGTTATTTTTAGTATTCTTTCATTGCCCATTTTATACAATAGCCTATTTATCACTCCTCTGGTTCTTTTCTTCCTCCTTATGAGTGATTATCCGACATCACCGAGGCTTCCCTGTCTTTCCTTAAAACCTCACTCATTGTCTGTGAACTCCATTCAGTAGAGAGTATTTCAAGGCCAGAACAAGGATGGGAAATTCAAGTAAGTCAATTTTGCTACTTAATAATTGTACTAAAACATTGGGGCTTTGGAAGGGAGTTTAAGTCTAATTGCTTAACTAAGATTTGCCAATTTTCTAAGTTCTGTTTTATTTTTTGTTTGTTTTTAAACATGCCCATTCCTTTAACAGATATCTAGTGAACATGCAAGAAGATCCAGGAACATCTGCTTTATTACCACTGGATTTCACTGGGGACATTTCTGGCTCTTACAGGGGCTGCCTTGATCTGCAAATCAATCAGACACGGTGACCACCCAGACAGCTCAGCCACAGAGTTCAAAGAGAAGGTGAGGCAAACTCCAGGAAACAAATGAGCAATAAAAAACAAGAGGAAAAGTTCATTTATGCATATGATTTTTGCTAGAGTTGTCAAAGCAAGCCTATAAATGCTCATAATGCAAATACTTTAACAACATAACTCTAAAGTGTTTCTGAAGACTTTTAAAAGAGTCTTTCTTTTCTTAGTGATTTAGTATGTTCTACTTTAACAAAAGTAGGGCGCTTCTGTGAGTCAACTCCTATACAACTATCTCAGAGCTTGAATTTTCCTTCAGAAGACATATCAGTGTAGACTAAGGAGTACCAAGAAGTAAAGGATTGTGTATTTTGGTCATTTTCAAAGAAAAATTTAAGAAAGATGCAAGACAAGACAAAAAGGATCCGTGGACTCATGCATACCTGTGTCCCAAGCAAAGCAACTGAACTTCTTTCTGAATAATTGGTAAAATATAATACCACTTTCTGAGGCATGTGATGAGGTGGTAGTCCTGGGTCCAGCAGCATCAGGATCACCTGAGAACTTATTTGTGGGCCTTACTCTGAACTATTCAGTAAGAAATTCTGGGGTTGGGGTCCAGCCACCTGTGCTTTTATAAGCCTTCTAGGTGATTCTGATGCATGCTCAAGTTTGAGAAGCACTATTGAAAGAAGGAAATGAAGTCAAATTTGCAAAGTCTCCAGCTTAGAAAAAGAAATCAACTATTTTGTTTAAGATTTTATTTCTTTCCTTTCCAAGATATGTACTGAGAGTTACTATATAACAGGAGACATTAAAACATACATGGCCCTATATGCCTCCATTAGTCAGGACACAACAGAACATTAAATCATGACCAGTTTAATAGTGATCTCAGGTTTTAGAAATTACATTCCACTGAGCCATAATCAAGCTCTCTCCCCAGTAATGCTTATCCTGAGATTCCTCATAATTCCACTCCATCAAGAGACTAAAAATTGTATCATTTAATGTAGGGAAGGCTGAGATACTTACAGGTATATCAATGTCTATAATTAGGGACTCAAATTAATCAAGGTGAAAGAATGGTAAGAAAATAAGAGGAGATGACAAGGTTTACGGTTAATTAGCCACTTGGCTTATTTCCTCATTTCCTTCAAGTCTCTGCTCAAGTCAGAGCAAGGCCTGCCGTGACTGTCCATCTGTAATAGTGCAACCCCCATTCCCTAGCGCCTCTTTATCCTGCCCTACTTCTCTCTTATCCACAGCACCTACCACACAGTATGTTATAAAACTTACTTATGTGTCATGTTTATTGGTTACCTCTTCTGCCCCATAAGCTTTATGAGGACACAGAGCACTGTTTTATTCATGGATATATCTTGGGCACCTACAGCACTGCCTAGGGCAGAGAAGTCACTCAATACCTGACACACAGTGGCCTCAAAAAAAAGTTGTGGAATGAATAGCTAGGTAACATTTAATATATATTTTATTATGGTAAAAAATGTTTAGGATGGCCGGGTGCTGTGGCTCACGCCTGTAATCCCAGCTCTTAGGGAGGCAAAGGCAGGAGGATAGCTTGAGCCTAGGAGTTCAAGACCTGCCTGGGCAATATAGTGAGACCTCGTTCTCCACAAAAAGAAAAAAAACAAAAAGACAAAAAAAAAAAAAATGTTTAGGATGTGAATATGTTTGGGAAAAGGAATTTAAAAAAATAAATGCTTTGGTTACAAAAGAATATTCCTACTCAAACAGGTTAGAAGGTATGTACTTGATATATCAGCTTTATCTTTAAATATCTGAGGATTTATATGAGAGTCAAGATCAATGTTGATTACTGTTCAGTAAAATCGGATATCTATATTTCACTTGGGCAATATTCATATATCTTCTGCCTATCTCCAGAATTCTAAGAAATGGCAATTTGGGCTAGAATTGCAAAAAAAAAAAAAAATAGAAAATAGAATTTCTGTTTCCCAAGAAATTAGCAATCCAGATGACATTATGCAATCTATAAATAAAACACTAATCAAGAGTTTCTGAAACAACAAATTCATAACAAGTTTATTCTCTCTTCCAGCAGATGGCTGGCCAAAACAGTACTTTGTTCATGTTTTTAATAAATTTTCCAGAAAGTGTAAGAATCATCATGCTCAAATGCTTTCTCTTGTCTTTGCTTATGGACGGGGTCCCTGGCATATTCTATCTAAAGGCACCTACCTGACTGTGCACCGAGAAAAGAGCTCAACTTTTTCTATTCTGATAACCTTCAACTCTTCCCTGTTTCAAACATTCAAATACTTCCATCTGTAAGTTCAGCCAAGTTCACAAACTATCTGACAAAATAACAAAATACAAAAAGACCTGGGACCTTGGCAGGGAAAGGGATGAAGGTTAAAGTTATGTTTGAACAATTCCTTCCTCTCCTCTACTAGGTTCAAAGTCTTTCTTTTAACTACTAATTCATCATGGAAGCAATACAGCACAGTAGTTTCAAAACATGAATTCTGAAGCCAGACAGCTTAGGTTTGACCTCTGCCTCTTACTCTCTCTACTGACCTCTCTTAGTTTCCTCCCTGTAAAATGGTAAAAAACAGTAAAACTTTCCAGTTGTGAGGATTAAATAGGCCAATATACCTGTAAAGCACAATGATACTTCATATTTACTATTATTATTACAGCTCTGAAAATTTTAAGTTTTACAAACTTGGAATTTACTTTTAACAATGTACTTCAACAAAATCCATTATCACTTACAAATTTCAGATTTGCCAAGGAATTAATCACAAGCTATATCTGCTTTGTAAACTGTGGACTCACACAGGAAACTAACAAAGACAGTGGTCAGTATATGGGAAAAACTCCACAGACTTTTAAAGAATGACAAGTGTCAATGTCACATGGCAAGAAATTAGTAAGCCACTAACATACCCTGAGTAGAAGGATGACATAGAAAAACTGTATCTCCAGAACATTACTTTAATAGCTGTGTACAGGACAATTTAGAAAAGAGACTAGAAGCAGTAAACTACCAAGAAACTTGCACAGCAGGTAACAGTGCAATAATTCAGGCAATTGATCAGTAAGAGTTTAGATCAGAAGATGAAATTGAATGGGAAGGGGTAGGGGTCATAGTAAAAGTCTGAGAGTGATGAGGGGCAACACTTCTAGAGTGGTAAGGGACGTCTATGCTTTCTGCAGGATGGGATAGAAGATAAGCCTTCATTTCTAATTCAGGTGTTCATGGGCTCAACTGAAAAGATTACTGTAGAGCAGAGGTCAACTACCATCCAGGGGCCAAGTCCAGCCCATGGTTTGTTTTTGAATGACCAGTGAGTTAAGAATGGTTTTTACATTTTTAAAGTAAAAAATTTAGAGGGTTGTAAAAAAACAAGAATATGGTCCTGATCGTTGTTTTGCTATTTATTTTAAAACACACACACACACACACACACACACACACACACAAGAATATGGAACAGAGACCTACGAGAACTACACAGCCTAAAATATTTATTTACTACCTAGCCCTTTACAGAAAATGTTTGCCAACCCTTGTTTTCAAGCAGTATCAAGGCAGATTTCAAAATAAGCTGAAACTGATGGATAATAAAGAGGCTGGGGGCTGCATAGTGTAGAGCCCACTTTATTCTTTAACTCTGTTGCCCTAAAAGTTTGTTCCCTACTCCCATCTACTTAATCCTTAATGTGGTTAGGTTAGTAAAGTATTGATGCTCCTTAGAAAGAGATCCTCCCCAGCACTGCAAACACCACACCTACCTAGTCCACTTGGAGCATTTAAATAACAAAGGCCGGTTCCTGTGAGTCCTTCATCTTTTTCTGGTCAATGATAAATCAACAAATATAAGATGAGTCATTTGTGTTAAAAAAAAAAAAAAAAATTAGTTATTTAAATTGTTAATAATTAAGCCAGGCACTATAGTTCATGCATGTAATCCCATCATTTTGGGAGGTCAAGGTGGGAGGATCACT
The DNA here is from genome assembly GCA_004027835.1 of Alouatta palliata. Classification (NCBI taxonomy): domain Eukaryota; kingdom Metazoa; phylum Chordata; class Mammalia; order Primates; family Atelidae; genus Alouatta; species Alouatta palliata. The sequence continues at coordinate 22,776 of PVKV010015988.1, read as the reverse complement.
TGAGTCCAAGAGTTCAACACTGACCTTGACAACACAGCAAAATCCTATCTCTACAAAAAATAAAAATAAAAATAAAAACTTAGCTGGGCATGATGATGTGCAGCTGTAGTCCCATCGACTCAGGAGGTTGAGATAAGAGGATCGCTAGAGCCGGGGAATTCAAAGTTGCAGTGAGCTGTGATTGTGCCACTGCACTCAGCCTAGGTGACCTGCCTCAAAAAAAAAAAAAAAAAAAAACAAGCACTTCAAATATAACACTTTTTGGGGGCGGGGATAGATATATAAGTGTGTAGGTATATATATATATATATATATATATGTATATATATATGTATATATATATGTATATATATATATGTATATGTATATGTATAAAAAATATATAAGACATTTCACCTTAAGTTTTAAAAGAAGGCTTATCACAATCTTGCAGAGAGCCATGTACTCCCCCCCCAATATTAAAAAATGCTGGTTTAATTTCTTTAACAAAACTTATCTCTCAGGAAAGCAAGTTAGTTATGGCAAAGTTACTATACATGTGGATAGCAACAACAAAGGAGACTCATCAATATCGGAAAAAGAAACTTGTTTACCTTAGGTTTCCTATAGGATTGAACATAAAGGAAATTAAGACCCACTGGCAGGCTGATGGACCCCAGTTTGAGAAACATTCAACTAGTCCAAACCACAGCAGGTAGACCAGGGAATTACCATCATGGTACGGGTGTTAAAAGAATAGACTCTGGAGTCAGACAGATCTGTGTTTGAGTCCTGGCTCCACTTCTCCCTAATGTGAATTGGGCAAGTTACCTAATCAATCCTCAGTTTATTCCTCTGTAAAACCAGACAAAACTACTACCTAAATCATTTGTGTGTAGTATCTGGCATAGTGCCTGATACATAGCAAGCACTCAATAACTGTTAATTAAACTAATGTTAACTAATGTTATAATATATATTAAGTTCTACGTTCAATAAATACAAGTTATGGTTGTTATGGAAGAGCTGAGGAAGGGGCTGGCTGATTGGACAGGGAACAGTGTCAGGAATAGCCCACACTAAATTATCAGTAGATGAAGTTCCATCAACAGGCAAATCTGGCAGTTAGAATGAGATGGTTCAAACAGGCAAGCTGACATGAAGGTGAAACAGCAGCAGGTGGTAAAACCTAGCTTTGAAGATTTATTCATCAGACTTGGAAAGAACCAGAACCATTATTAAATTTTTCAGAACTGATTTTCTGTGCAAACATCTAGGTAACTTGTAGGTCATGATAAGCATCCCACTGCAATCTACATTCACTTAATATGCTTTATACAGGTTGTTTTGTTTTGTTTTCTGAAACAGAGTCTCACTCTGTTGCCCAGGCTGGAGTGCAGTGGCGCAATCTTGGCTCACTGCAACCTCCGCCTCCTGGTTCAAGTGATTCTCCCGCCTCAGCCTCCCAAGTAGCTGGGATTACAGGTGTGCACCATCATGCCCAGCTAATTTTTGTATTTTTAATAGAGATGGGGTTTTGCTATGTTGGCCAGGCTGATCTTGAATTCTCAACCTCAGGTGATCCTCCCACCGCAGCCTCCCAAAGTGCTGGCATTACAGATATAAGCCACCATGCCTGAACTCTTTTTTTTTTTTTTTTTTTTTGAGGCAGGGTCTTGCTCTCTCACGCAGGCTAGAGTGCAGTGGAACAATCATGGTTCACCGCAGCCCTGACCTCCTATACTCAAGCAATCCTCCCACCTTGGCCTCCCAAGTAGCTGTGACCACAGATGCACACCACCACACCTGGCTAATTTTTAAATTTTTTGTAGAGATGGGGTTTCCCTACGTTGCCCAGACTGGTCTCAAACTCTTGGGCTCAAGCGATCCTTATACCTCAGTCTCCCAAAGTGCTGGGATTACAGGCATGAGCCACCACACCTGGCTTATAAAACTTTTTAAAGCTTATCAATAGGTGCTCCTTTGTATCATTTAGAGAAACAATTGAAGAAGTCATCAGAATATACTGATTAGAAGGCAAGGAGTAGAAGTAAGAAGAGAGCAAAAGTGGAACTTAGAAAAGAATTACATAAATCAGAGTTTTTCCCACCAGAAGAAAGTGAAACCATCAAAAAATTATAAAAAAATCATTCATACTAAAAGGGTATCAGCAATAAAATCTACTGTTTCACACCAGTATCCACAGAACAGAAAAGACACAGCAAATTACAGTTTTACTCTGGCACTACCAGACAATTCAATAGGTCATGCCTGAGAAAATATTTCTTTTGTAAGATGCCTTTAAGTTACAGCTGTTTGAAAGATGGGAAACTCTCCAAGTCCATAAGTAAAGCTCGGTCACTAACATGTACTCCCCGGACTTGACTTTCCTATTTCCATAGCATTCACTGGAAATGACAGTTTTGCAGCATGAAAAGAGGAGTTTGATTTAGTCACTCTGATTAGAAAGACATGTGCTTACATTTATAATAACAAAATCTGCTTGGTTATAGGAATCTAAAATGTAGAAAAATAGTTGTTTTCATTATTTCTTTTTTCAGAAAGAGAGAGAAAATGTCTCCAGGAAAAAAAAACAGTGTACTCATTAATTAGCAGGGTAATAATTACAGTTATAAAAGAGAAAAATGGGTATTAATCCAATTTACCTAAGGTTGCTTTCCTTCAAGTCTGTTAACTGTGTATCAATGAGTCAGTATGTACAATTATTAATTAGCCATTTTAATAAAGAACACTATTTCCTATGAAGACAAAAGTCTAAAGTCACATCAGAAGTTCCTTACTGTTGTAGCTCCAGCATCAAAAAAATGTCAATGACATGAGGCTGTACTATCTTGCTTCCCTAACAGCATTTCATAATGCTCAGCTAATAAATTCAGAAGATTTGTCTAAAGATCATAAAAAAACAGCAAGAACATTCAATGATGCAGCAAAAGAGCTGTCATATTACTGGCAGGAAATTGCATCTCCCTTTGTAGCTTGAAGAAAGTCAAAGGCAAAGCATCCCTATGGAGAAGCAAGAAAAGCCAAGCAAAACTACAAGGAAAACAGTAAGAAACTCTCATTTGAGGTTGATGGCAATTCTTAATACTTTTAGATTTTTAAAATTATATTCAAATAAGCATTATGGAGTAAAATGGAAATTTTATATAACACTTCAGGAGGAAATGTGGCTACACAGTGCTGTCAGGCTAGCATGCCTGCCTCTGCTCCTGCTCCCACCCTCCAAGCAGATGAGCAAGTCTCATTACGGACTTTTTGCTTGTAAGTAAAAACTATGTATCTGAACAGTTTGTTTTAAAGCAAATCCAATCATCCCACAAATTTTTTTTAGAAAACTACAAATCACTAATTTTTAAGTGCTTACTAGGCAGCAATGAAAGCATGCCTGTCTGTGCTTGTCTTAGGAACTGTCGGAAAGAGCCTCTTAGTGCTCCAGGCCTTTAAGTGCAAGCTCCTGCCAGGTCTCTTGCCAGCTCCTCAACTCAGCACACTGAAAACAAAGCCAGTCTTCCTCCCTGCAAAATCAGCTGCCTGTCCCATTTCTGCAGTAGTAAACAACATTCTCCCAGACTCATGAGCTGCAAAATCTGGGGTCACTTTTAAATACTCCCTCTGTGCCACGCATATCCAGTTAACCGCTTCATCCTGCAGAATCATCATAGCATCTCTTGTATCCATTGCTTTCTCTATGTTCCCAGACTCAGATTCCTGACCTTAACTCCCACTCAACTAATGGCAACAGCCACATAACTACTCTTTCTGTCCACAGTTTCTTCCTACCACATACCACTACCAGCATGCATACTACCTCCAGGAGTTATGGTGGGTACCTTTGATGTTCCACTTAAAGGCTGTGACTTTTTATACAACCTTTTAAATCCTTATAGCCGCTAACAATAATATTAACATACTGGCTTTCCTAAATTTGGGAGTCAGGTTGTATTCTAGATGACTGAGCTTTATAGATGCCCAAGAATTTATTCTTTTGGCAATAAGTTTTACTTCAACATTTTTGAATATGTCATAATAACTTGTCCTGCCTTGTCAAAAATCAAATAAATAGCATCTTTTCTTGATGGCCTTACGTCATCATTATAGGGTTATACTGGAGTATAATAAATGATATTCATAAAACATCCACGGACAGTACTGAGGTCCCAGGCTGCTGGTTCCCACTTCATGAATGCTGTGTTTGATACCTCCTCCCATGTGTCTATACTGAAATTCTGTAATTCAGTTTGGGCTGCTTACTGGTCTTTTTTGCTAACCTCCTGGCCTAAGATCGTGCTTGCAACTAATAATGCTAACAACCAAACACTAAATAGGTGAGCTGTACCTACATTTAACCTTATATCTTACCTTTCCAAATGTTTAAAAAATTCATGGAAGGCACAGACTCTCTTTTATGCAGTCTGTATTTCCTGCTATTCCTAGCTGCTGTTCCATCATCACAATAGCCCATTAAATCACTAGCCTCACACATAATTTATCTTTAAAAATTAGCTGGAAAATAAGTATACTTACACACACAGGACTTCAACTATAATAAATGACCTATCAAATTCATTAAAGAAAAAGCCAAAGAAAATTGTTACTGAGAAAAGCATCAAAGGTTTATATGTTTACTTTCCTTATACTCATGTCGATGAACATGCACACATATATGTATACATTAAATTGGTCTCAGGTACAGCCTTGAACTACTTCATCACTCCGAACTTCCCAGCCATAGAACAAAAAGGTGCATTCCAAACAGCATCAGGGATTTGCAACATAAAGAAACAAAAGCTAGACAGAGCAGGAACTTGGAGATAAAAAGTATGGTACCTAGAGTCTAGACATCAGAGATGCAGAAGGTTTATGCTGTGTGAGAAGGCACTGATGAAGAATTGAGGAAGTCAGTCCCCACTCCCACCCCATTGCCCCACCCCCCACCCCCTGCACTGGGCTTCCCTACTGCACCTACACCATCATGGCAGAGAACAAGATCAGTATCACACCTCTGCAAACAATCTTATTAAAAACAGCCCAGAAAATTCTGGGGAAAAAATGAGATGTTTTACAAATTCTGAGATGTATTTGTCTGTCTGACTCTTCAAAAATAAAGGCATTGTTTTTAACAACTAAGTCTGTGTCATTTATATAGCTATACCACACACACACACACACACACACACACACACACACAGAGCCATCTGAGATTTTTTTTTTCAAGCAAGGATTCTTTCATGACAAAAATGCCACCTACTTACATGAAAATGCTCTCTGTCATTGTTTGTTTCTAGGGAAAAACAACAAAAATCTTACATATATTCACTAATGCTTAAGGAAAGAAATTACCCAGCACAGTTGAGAAACATTTTCGGCTCATCTTGCTCCCCCACCCCTACGTGTTCATCCAACATCAGTGCGGTTCTCCCAGTCTGGTTTATTGCCTTGACACAAAGCCTTGATGTGGCTTTGTTTAATTTAGCTTTATGGGCTTCCCTGCCACAACATTAACATCTCAGCGATGGGAAAGGAGGCAAGCCACTTCCATTGCAGGTTAAAGCTGGGTTTTTTGTTTTGTTGTTTTTTTAAACACACCCCTATTTGCTAACACCAAGACAGAAGGGCCTGGTAGAACTGGTTCCCTTTACACAATAGAAAAACAGATTTAAGAATACAAAGAGATGAAAGAATATAAGATATAAGAAATATATAAGAAATTTATGTAAACAAACATACAAGAGGAGAAAAGAATATTACATAAAATTTCAGATACTCCAAAAGAAATCATTTAAAGCACTGTGATTTCTCTGAAGCTTAGGCTACAAGTGGGTGGCAGTGACCAAGATATTCTGGAAGTTTCTTCTTGCCTATGTTCCACATAGAGATAACTGGGGTTAGCTGTATTTCAAAAAGTAAGAGCAATCTATTAAGCTAAAAAGACAAAAGAAAAAGAAAAAAAAAAAGGCATCCTGACTAAACCATCCTTTCTCTGGAATCCAAAATACTTTGTTCTTGGTTTATCCATCCAGTACCAAAAACAGAAGTTGTGCAGTATCAAGAGTTTGGTATGGTAATTTTACAACTCAAGACTGATATTTTGAAAACCATAAGATGTACAAGTTTTAATTACAATTTATGGTGACTGAAAAACAGCCCCTTGACTTAAACACACACACACACACACACACACACACACACACACACACACACCCCTCTTACTACCCATTTATTTATTTATTTAATATATTTTTTTTTATTGCATTTTAGGTTTGGGAGACTACCCATTTATTTTTTAAAGCACTTGAATTACATAAACCAGTGTTCTGTTATAAAGAGCACAAAAGGAAAAAGCTTTCACCTTTTGCCAGAAGACAATTTCAATATAAATTGAGAAGGGGAGGGACTGATTTCTAACTTGTCCCTGGTAATTACAGTGCGATTACACATGCACTGCGAGTCCTGCTTAGTCCCTACTGTCCCTGACAACAGCCATCCTTCCCTATTCCCACCATTCTAGCCCCTGCTTTACCACCGTGGCTTCCTGAACTCCCACAGTATCCGTTCATTCAGAAAAATTCAAGTGTGCCAAACTACCCGACACCTGCGCAGTGAAAGCCGATCCACCTCCCGGAGATAAAGCCTAGGGGTTCTCTGTTAACAACCAATTCAAAGGAAGGAATTTAAGGAAAACAAACTTAAAAGGGCCTCTCTGCTGCTGAGCCTCAGGAGACCACAGCTTCAAACAGATAGAAAATACTATTGGTATAATGTCTTCATTGATGTATTATTGAAAAAAATCAAATAACAGACATGAAATGTTTATGACAAGATACTGAATGAATACTGTGCCACAGAGGTCTGATAAAAAAAAAAAAGAGGGTGGTAAGACATAGATTTAGGAAGCAGTCATCTCCTTATGAGTATTTACCCATTATTATTACCTATAAATTATTACAAGTATTGATTAAGCACTTGTTACAGGTCAGGCACTTGGCTATGCACTGAGAATACTGAAATACAATTCAGTTCAGCTTACCACTCTTCCCTCTGCCTGGCCCACTCCTGCTGTACTAAACGATGGCATGGTTTCCTCACCTCCAAAATTTAACCGATAGCATATTCCTTTCTTACTTAGGCTCCAAATCCAGCATGAAGGGTAATGACCCAACAAAAAAACAATGCCCAAATTTTAGCAAAATAGCAGAGTGGGCAGTGGATGGAGAAGGCCTTTGGCATTCGGAAAATTACTTTTATGTTACGCTTTTCTTGCCTGTGAGGAAACTTTTTTTCACACACAATTTAAGTCTATATTAACGCCATTTTCCTCGCCCGAGAAGGATGTTACTAACGTATAAACGGCACTAAAATTTACAATCTAGGTAGATCAGTCTTGCCCAACACCATCTCTAATAGCCACAGTACAAAGGTAGAGAAACCAGCCTTATTTTCTCTATTTCAGTCCCAAGGTAGTGCTTGGAATTTGTTTTTGCTCTAACAAATGGAGCAACTGCTTCTCCCTCTATACACAGTACTCTCTCCTTTCCTGAATGATGATCACAGCAGGAATCTTAACACTGCTTCAGATACTACATAAATTCGCCCTGTCCTTCTGAGGATGATACAAAGAGTCTTAAATGGCTCTTTATCTACTGACTGTGACATCACCGTTGGCAGCCGCAGCACTGTAATTGTTTTGGGAGAGAAGCACTACATATCTCTGAGCGATCACATGCATTCTCTATTCCCTCCCTATCAGCCAAACACTGTATTTAGTGAACAATATAAACAATACATCAATTACAGTCCGTTAAAACTGAGAGTCAAACAGAAAAACATACCAATTATCTGGTTTTCTATGTTTTATAACAACCTAATTTTGGAGCTATGATTTAATTGCCTTCGTCATAAAAAAGGAGTTTTTCAAATCATTCTTCCCTCCTCTAGCATTTATGCTATATTAATCTTTTTCTCCATAAATATCTGTAGATTTTTTTATTTCATGACTCATTTTGCCCTGAACAGACTATGCTTCAGTTTCTCAATTATGGCAATTACGTCAAAAAAGAAACCACAATTACTAAATTCAAAAAAGGATCCCTATAATCTTCTGCTGATTTAAGTGTCAGTGAAACTAGACTTGTGTTCTGCTCCAATTCACTCTCAAAAAGTTCAATTAGGACTAAATGAAACGACCAAAAAGTATAGTCCAACAATGTAACACATACTGAAGCAAGCTATATATTTGCAAACAAAAATGTGATTTTATTAGTGATAATTCTCCCATTTCTTCAGCACACAGACAAATGTGTGGCTTTAGCAGTTTCTGATTTTGTACCAATCACTTAAATGCAAGTTGGCCTTCACTGGAACTAACTCTGCCTTACACTTCTCTTCCTTCTGAAGGTGACAGCTTATGGGTATGGCTACAAAACCCATCATGAGTTATCATAGTACACCAACGTCTATTACCCTCCTTCTCAGGCCTAAAGTAAGAATTCTGTCCCTGCTTTCTTTCTACGAGCCTTCGGGATGAGATTATTACAGTAGAAACTACATTCCTCTCTTACTCTCACTATTGACATGTGGGGCCAGATAATTCTTTCCTGAGAGGCTATCCTGTGTATTGCAGGATGTTTCACTGTCCAGTGACAAATGCCAGAGTAATCCCTCTACCTGTGACAATCAAAGTCTCCAGATGTTGCCAAATGCTTACGAGAACCACTGCTTTAAACATACTCCACTGTTTGTCTGCCCATGTGAAGTCTAGGATGAGGAAAGTACAATCAGAGAATAAAAATAACTTCAAAATTCTCCCCATTGTCTTGAATCTTAAAGATGCACCACCTTGGAGGCCATGGGCCTGGGTCTGGAGTTACAAGTGCTCCCAGCTGTAGCCCAGCAGCTTTGGCTCTGTCTAGCCAGCTGGCAGAAGAAAGGCCTTCCTTGCTGTGGCCACCTTTCTTCTCACTCTCAGGATCTTCCTTGAATGAGACCAGACCAAAATTGTGAGAAGTGTAAGTTTCCTAAAAGTCAACTACAAATTCAGTATTGCTTTTTTACCTCCATATTGGACTGTTGTATCTACAGTCAATCATTTCGCCCCATAAGAAACATGATTTAATTAGGCTAGGGCACAAGTTATTAGGCTATATTCCAAACATAAACTGGTGGCTATTCTAAGAGAAAAAAAAACGCATCAAGAAGAAAGGGCAAAAGAAAAGCTTTTCTTCAAGGCTTCAAGTGTCCCCTTGATAATAGTGCTATTCATGGATCAGAAAAGATACTCATTTCATGAGTGCCACACAATAGCTTCTTGTTGCAATAACCATTACAATACAGCATTTATTGAAAGACTTGTGGGGAGCAGAATCAAGATCCGTAACTATAGGTGACTCACCTTTTTTTCTTTTTTTAAATTCTGAAAACAAATACTCTTAACTCACTAAGTTGTAACATGAGTACTATCGTTGGGTATCATTTCTAACTTCTAGCAAGAATAGTATTTTATTGGTCCCTAACTATGTAAAGATTCTCATAAATTCTCATCAAAGTGATTTACTTATGAGAGCTGGAACCAACCCAAACTATGGTTGTTAAAAACATTATAAAAGTAAATAAATTAATTTTACTCCAGAACAAACAGATGTCAAAAAAGACCATTGGAAGTCAAAAACAAATAGCTCTTTGCCCCGAAAACATCTGATCTAAATCTGTCAAAAATTAACAATGCACTGCCCTTTGCTATGCCATCTTTTACAACACCGAAAGTCATTACCCCTTGTTACTTCTCCTACCCTCAAAGAATTTATAGGTAAGAATTTATAGGAGATTTATCCCTATCTTACTTAGGGATAGATATTAACATCAGTGAAGCATAGGATAAAATCAGATATTTTATTATCTGAAATTATTGCTGTAAATTCCTTCATTTATGATTTGTCACATATATAACAATTACAGTTAATATAAAAGAGTGCATACAGCTGTATTCATGTAAATTCAATTTATATATAATATCACTGCACCATACAAAGATACTTTTAGGCAAGAATATATGTATGGCAGGGAGAGCCCACTTACTTATTATTGAATCCTTCACAGTAAGTCACATCTTTTTAGGTGATAAAATTGTGTGCCAACCCTGAATTATTCCACCCAATTTAAAAATCCAATCGAGTTAAATGATTACATCTTGCTCCTTACACCTTAGTCTGTATCTGGTGCCTCTGTTCTCTCTCCAGGACTCTCACTTGGTCCAGCAGAAGAGGCTTGCCACACGTTCACAAATACAAGCAACACTCAGGATTAGGAGACAGCTGCTCAGGCAGACTCACGTCTCTCCGCTGACACCCTCCAGTTGGGCAAGAGGAGCATCAATAAAGTGAAGAGGAAACAGGAAGCAAAGTGTTTGTGTAAATATGTAACAAAGACAAACCCCTTTGGCATCTGAAAAGCATGAAATCACAAGTATGGCTGAAAACATATCATTACAATAGGCCTTAGGACAACAGAGAATTCATGACCATAACCAAAAAAAGAATGCAAAACAGTGATAAGTCACTGAACCTCCAACACTGCCACTAAGTGTAATTTGTGATGGAAGCAACTGGCACTTTCTTACAAGACTTTATTAGTCACTAAAACAGTTTCTTAAGGGAATCTTCATCCCTATCAACAAGACTCACAGCTAAAAACATCTCATATGTATTCTAAGCTAATGAAAATCTGGTGAACATAGGCCCTTTTTAAGAAAATACAATAAATCAAAGTTCTCTTCATGAGGCTATGTTTCCAATAAACATGCAGGATTAAAACTGGAGCTTAAAATGCAGAAGAAAAGCAAGTTTGACTATAAATTAAAATTACACACATTCAGAAAGAATTTATAGATTAAAATAATTAAGTTGGTGAAAAAAAAAAATCATACTATCCCAGGTGGGAGGGTAGAGATAAACCTCTAACCACACTGGTTTTCATGTGGAGCCAGAAAGAGGAGTACAAAACCACTCCAGAACCCAGTGACTCTCACCAGTGAAGGTGAGAGTCAGAGAAACAGGCTGCAACAGCTCACCAGGGCAGGAAGGGCCTGATATGGGGCCAGGAGCCAAAACTAAGAGCCCCGTGATATAGAGCCAGGTTAGACAGGAACAAGACACAGCATTTCCAAACATGTAAGGTGAAGGAGACACCTGTCTACTGTCCATGGCAAGGCTCTGGTAAGCAGGTTAGGTGAGCAACCCGCATTAAGGCAAGACATGAAGTGGAGAGAAACACTGTCCAAAACCACATCACAGTTATAACCATTGAGACGGACATACAAACTTTTCTAAAACCACCAATTATTGAATATCTATGAAGCACTTTATATACCTTATCTAATTTACTTAAGCTCTCCAAAAAATCTTATATATAAGTCAAATATAAAATTTTAACAATTAAGGAAACTAAGATTCAGAAGAGTTACATAGTTTTCCCAAACTCAAATAGTCAAGTAAGTGGTAGAGCTAACCTTTGAGCCAAGAGCTTTTGGATTCGCAAGCCAGTGTTCTCAAGAATAAACCAAAATGTCTACATCAATGCTTTTCCACTTAAACACACAAACTGAAAGGTTAAAGTTACTGGCAGTGGCCGGGTGCAATGGCTCATGCCTGTAATCCCAGTATTTTGGGAGGCAGAGGAGGGTGGATCACCTGAGGTCAGGAGTTCATGACCAGCCTGGCCAACATAGTGAAACCCCATCTCTACTAAAAATACAAAAAAAATTAGCCAGGCATGGTGGTGGGTGCCTGTAATACCAGCTACTCAGGAGGCCGAGGCAGGAGAATCACCTGAGAGGCAGGTGGTCGTAATGAGCTGAGACCACAACATTGCACTCCAGCCTGGGCAACAAGAGCAAGACTCCATCTCAAAAAAAAAAAAAGTTACTGGCAGCATCCCGTTGTTAAGAGCTCCACTGGTATTTAAATTTGTGTTCTGTATCACACTAACCAGGAACCTGGAGCGGATATGAAGGATCATATGAGGGAATCCAAGAACCACAAGGTGTATGTATTGTTGAGATGCATCAGTATACAGTAAGGAAGACTTCTAAATGCTGCCAGCACATGCAAATAAAGAATTTGACGAACTACAGCAGAGGTTCTCCAAGCATGGCTCTTGGATCAGCAGTGATATAACCAAGGGACTTCTTACAAATTCAGGTTCTCAGGCCCCACTCCAGACTTACTGAATCAGAAACTCAGGGTGGGGACCAGCAATCCATATTTTAACAAATCCTAAGGTAATTTTGATGAGCACCGAACTACAGAATACTGAATGGAGCATGCATCATATAAGGTTTCTTAAAACTGATACATATCTAATATCAATGAAGAATGATATGAACTTCAAGTAAAACTGATGTGCTAAAGTAGTACACATGAGGCCAAGTCAATTATAAAATTGCCAAAGAAGAAAAAGGTTGGGATCCCTGAAACTGTGCAAAGGCCAAGTAAGTATCCTGAAGACAAACCTGTACTATCCACTTAAATAATATAGTCAATTTTTAATTATACCAAATAAATCACGTATAGTATATTTCTTACTGCAGCCACTACCAAAAATAAAAACAAAAAAAAAGTGAAATAAACTAGAATTCTTCAGATGTTTTAATGTTCAGTTAAGTAAAACAAATTTGACCATTCTTGAAAAGCTTAATGATAACTGGACGACTATCATATATACCACATACCCATACAACCTATAAAAATTCCCACAAGTGCAAAATGTCTGGTTCTTGTCCAGAATTACATAATTATACACTGTTAAAAGAAGACTAACATTTGAGACCATTTCACTCAACTCTAATATTTCATAAATTAAGGAACCGAGGGCCAAAGTATTCATGTGGAGAGCTGGCTACTGGCAAAACTAAAACCAGAGGCTGGGCTTCCTGACCTCCAGCCCAAAGAGCTCTCAATCTACCAGCCTGCCTCAGCCGTGCTTTAACTCAAAAAAACAGAACACATGGCCTAATGACACTTCAGCAATTCTCAAAATGTCTCTGGAAATAATAGAAACTTTAAAAAAAGACTATTATTCAGCTACATTAAAGAATTTATAGGAAGAGAAATCATGACCCGACAAACTGAATATGAGACAGAACCTTATAATCTGCATACCAGCTCCAGCCACAAAAGACAGTATCTGTTTCTACCGTAATTGAATTCTGTACGGGTAATGAAAAGATGAATCAATTATTGAGTAATTTAAACAGACAATTGTATCAATTAGTACCTGTTTAGCCACAAGTTGTTTCTGCTTTGTCACTTACTTCAGAGAGGATGATAAAGATGACATTCATCCCTCTGCACACTTACCGAGCACCCGCTGTGTGTCTCCATGCACAGGGATACTGCAGTGAGTGAACCACACAGCAAGGCAACCAGTGTCCTGAGGATTACTGACCCACAAGAGGCAGGGTGACGAGTACCATGGAGACAGTTAAAATAGTGTAATGGAATAGGTGACTACAGAGAAATACAGACTGCTGAAAACTGCTCTGAGGAGGTGACATTTGATACGAAACCTGAAAAAAAAAGCATCTGAAGGACTGAAGAAGAGGATCATCAACAGAGGGGACCACAAATACAAAGGCCTAAGGAGAGCGTGCAGTTTCATGCTCAGGCAGAGTAGTAGAAGCAAGGCTACCAAGGGGAGGATGGGTAGGAGATAAGGCTGAGGGCCACCAAAAGCAGTCAGGCCTAGGAAGGCATAGGGATTTCATTCTCAGCACAATAAGAAACCACAGGAACGTTTTAAATAGGAGCACAACTGGATCTAATTACATACAAATACAACAAAATCACTATAAATTCCAATAGCCTCTGAGTTTATTACTCTAGTCACTATCATTCCCTGAATTAACAAAGTATAAGCTTACAGCTAACCTCCTGGGACCACAGAAGTCAGAATGTTTAGTTTAAAATACTTCCAAAGCATAATATGAGCAAGCATCCTAAAGAATGACTCAAAATCTACACCACATCATCAAGCTATAAACATTAATCAATAAACTAACAGTTACTCACAGGCCAAATTATTCTACCTCCCAGATACTTACTTAGCCTGTATACTACGTTAGAATAGCAGTAATAAAAGTTTATAAGGTGTCTTTTAGAGCTCTAGTCTCATTAAAAAAAAAAAAAACCCTCCAAAGAACAAACTTAATTTGAACACATGCTTCTATTATTTCTGAAAATATGTAATCTTACACTTAAATATCTATGTCTCAGAGCAAAACAACAGCAAGGCCCTGATGGAATAGGCAGAGTGTACAGTAAGTCAGAGGGAGTTCAGAATAATGAATTTATTCTTACCAAAAGAATAAATAATGAATTTACTCTTACCATTCTCCTCATCACGTCTTCCACTGCCGGTTCAACAAAAGCTACTTCCTAATTAAACTGAAGGCTACAATTAGTTTTCCAGATTATTCTCTTTAAATTAGCCCCTGTAAGTATGAAATGATTTTTAAAAACAACATAGCACCCAAAACTTATTGGCTGCCCAGTCTACCCTTCAAGTCAATTATTTCCAACACTGGCTTTTTAATTGCCAAGGTTCCTCAACTATTCCTTCAAGAAAAAAAAAGTCTCCTGTATCACAATGGTCTGGTAGGTGCTGGGAAGAATATCAAAGGCAATACATTATAAAGAGTTCAATCTAATAAAATAATGACAACAGAATGTGATAAATATAATATTTATGGCTTAGTCCTCCAAGTTTGGGATTGATTAATTTTTTGCACAGAAAACTGGCTGATTCACTCTCTCCTTGTCATATGCTATAACATGGAGATTCCATTAAGTGACATCACCTAGATTTAGGCAACTCTTGGGAAAATGGCAGGTATTGAGAATTCTTCAGCAGGGTAGTAACATGAATGACTGGAGCCATTTTAGAATAATAACTTATGGCATTATGGCATTATGGAAACAGATTGGAGAAGGCAGACATGATAGGCAGGATACCAATGAGAAGGGTATTTTAATATGAAGGACAAAAACAACAAGGGCTTGAACAAAAATAGTCTAAAAGAGAATCCTTCCAATGGTATCTCTTAGCAGGAGAAAGATAATTAAAAACAAAAGAGAGAATTCTCACTGGTTGGAGTAAGGGGGTGAGTCCTTTCTAAAACAGAAACCTATGACAGGTGACATTCAAATATAGAGAGTGAGGGAAAAGGTAAAGTCAAAAATAGATCACAGACTTAAATATAACAGACGTTCTAGAAGAAAACTTGAGAAAAATCTTTGTGACTTTACAGTAGGCAAAAAAAACCTCACAAATTAGACTTGATAAAAATTTTAACTTTTGCTCTTCAAAATACATCATTTAGATAATATATAAGAAACCACAGAATAGAATATTTTTCAATACACACACACACACACATATATATATACATAACAAAGACTAATATCCAGCATATAAAAAGAACTTTTGCAACCCAATAACAATCCAGTAAGAAAAATGGGCAAAAGATCTAAGCTCACATCTCAAAAATGAAGATACCTGAATGGCACATGGAAAAATGTCAAAATCATTCATCATCAAAGAAACGCAAATTTAAACCACAATAAAATACCACTACACACTCATCAGAATGGCTCAAATTTAAAAGATTAACACTGAATACTACAGAGAATGTACAGCATTTGGAACTTTCAAACACCACTAGTGAAAATGCAAAACGGTATAAACACTTTGGAAAATGGTTTGGCAGTTTCCTTTAAAATTAAACAAACATCTACCATTGGGTTGCTACATATTTACCAAAGAGAAATAAAAATATATGTTCACAGAAAGTCTTGTACACCAATGTTCATAACACATTATTCATATTAGACAAAAATTGGAAATAGCCCACATGTCCATCAATAGGAGAATGACTAAACAAACTGTCATTTATTCATACAATAGAATACCAGTCATCAGGCCAGGCGCAGTGGCTCACACCTATAATCCCAGCAATTTGGGAGTCTGAGGTGGGTGGATCATGAGGTCAGGAGATCAAGACCATCCTAGCCAACATGGTGAAACCTCATCTCTACTAAAAATACAAAAATTAGCCAGGCGTGGTGGCATGTGCCTGTAGTCCCAGCTACACAGGAGGCTAAAGCAGGAGAATTGCTTGAACTCAGGAGGCAGAGGTTGCAGTGAGCCAAGATTACGCCATTACACTCAAGCCTGGGCAACAGAGCAAGACTCCATCTCAAAAAAAAAAAAAAAAAAAAAAAAAGAATTTCAGTCAGCAATAAAAAGGAATGAACTATTGAATACAACATGGGTGAATTTCAAAGTCATTCTACTGAGTAAAAGTGAGCAGATGCAAAAAGAGCAAGGGATGGCTCAATTTTGTATGTCAACTTGGCTAAACTGGGCCGGGTGCGGTGGCTCACGCTTGTAATCCCAGCACTTTGGGAGGCCGAGGCGGGTGGATCACGAGGTCAAGAGATCGAGACCATCCTGGTCAACACGGTGAAACCCCGTCTCTACTAAAAATACAAAAATTAGCTGGGCATGGTGGCACGTGCCTGTAGTCCCAGCTACTCGGGAGGCTGAGGCAGGAGAACTGCTTGAACCCAGGAG
>PVKV010015987.1:0-52243 GCA_004027835.1 Alouatta palliata | reverse complement strand
AACAAGCAAGTACTCAGAGATTTCATTACCACCAGGCCTGCTTTACAAGAGCTTCTGAAAGAGGCACTATATACAGAAAGGAACAACCAGTATCAGCCATTCCAAAAAACCCATTGGTAAGCTGCATCCAGACCCATCTCACATGCAAGGATATACAGAGACTCAAAACAAAGGGATGGAGGAAGATTTGCCAACCAAAGGGAGTGAAAAAAAAAAAAGCAGGAGTTGTAATTCTCGTCTCTGATAAAATAGACTGTACAGTAATAGAAACCAAAAGAGATAAGAAGGACATTGTATAACGGTAGAGGGATCAATGTAATGGGAAGAGCTAACAATCCTAAGTCTATGCGCACCCAATATAGGAGCACCCAGATACACAGAACAACTTCTTAGTGACTTACAAAGAGACTTGGACTCCCACACAATAATAGTGGGAGACTTTAACACTACATTGTCAATATTGGACAGATCAATGAGACAGAAGGTTAACAAGGATATCGGAGACTTGAACTTAGACCTCGAACAAGTAAACTTAATAAACATTTACAGAACTCTCTACTCTAAATCCACAAAACATACATTTCTTCAGTAACACATCACATCTATTTTAAAAGTGACCACATGGTTGGCAGTAAATCACTCCCCAGCAATTGCATAGCATTTCATAGGTTTAAATGAAATATTGGTTGGCTGTTTGTTATTTTCCTCCCTTATTCCTTCCTGTCTCCATTGTTTAACACAATTATTAGTATAAAAGAGCTTTTCAATACCCATTTTTAGACTGCATTCTAGCCTGGGCAATACAGCAAGATTCCCATTCTCTCTCCCTCTTTTTCTTCTTATTTTTCCCTTTCTTTCATTCTCTTTTTTTCCTTCTTTCTCTCTTTCTCTCTTTTCTCTTTTCTTTCTTTAAAAAAAAAAAAGGAGATTTGGTCTTTGGTGTGGTGGTGTTGTGGGGAATGGAACCTAGCGGGAGGTGTTTGGGTCATGGGGTGATTCCTTATGAAGGGCTTGGTGCTGTTCTCAAAGCAGTGAGTTCTTGCTCTAGCAAGATGGATTAGTCTTCAAGAAAATGGGTTAGTTCCCATGAGAATGAGCTCTTATCAGGCCATGATGACCCTCTTGTTTTCTCTTTGCAAGTGTCTGCTTTCCCCTTCACCTTCTCCATCATGTTATGATGCAGAAAAAAAGCCCTCACCAGAAGCCACTTCCATGCCCTTAAACTTCCCAGCCTGTAGAACCGTGAGCTAAATAAACCACTATTTTTTTTAAAAATATAGTACCCAGTCTCATGTATTCTGTTTTAGCAACACAAAATGAACTAAGAGAGTTATTTGTTTTTAACTGGGCAGCTGATTCTAAAAGGAAACCCAGAAAATTGTGAAAAAGAAGACATGCTGCAGACACGCCCTAGCGTATATCAAGCAGCTTACAGAGGCTCTGCGCCAGGTCACTGTGAGGATGGGGTGTCAAGTGAAACAGGTGGAACAAAGTGGGGAGTCCAGAAATTGACCCAACACCTAGGTAATCACAAAGGTAATCACAAAGGTAATCACAACTCAAACCACTATGGCAAAGAGAGACTATCCAATTAATGGTATCTAAGAACGGAAGCATCATCTGAGAAATAAAATTGCATCTTTATCTGACATCATGTACCAGAATAAATTCCAAATTGATCAATATTTAGATGTAAAAAATGAAGAACTATGTTTGAATATTTACAGCATCTTTATCCATAATTGCCAAAACTTGGAAACAACCAGGATATCTTTGAGCGCGTGAATGGATAAACTATGGTACATCCAGACAATGCAATATTACTTGGCACTAAAAATAAATCAGTTATCAAGCCATGAAAAGACATGGAGGAAAGTTAAATAAAAGTCAAATAAAAGAAGCTAATCTGAAAAGGCTACATAATGTATGATTCCAACTATAGGACATTCTGGAAAAGGCAAAACTATCGAGACAGTAAAAAGGTCAGTGGTTGCAAGGGGCTGAGAGGAGGAAGGGAAGAATAGATAGAGCACAGAGGATTTTTAGGGCAGTAAAACTACTCTGTGTGATACCACAGCAGGGGATCCATGTCATTATACACTTGTCCAAACCCATAGAATGTACAACATCATGAGTGAACCCTAACATAAACAATGGATTTTGGGTGATTAAAGAAATAAAGATGTATATATCATAGAGAAAATAAGAGATAATGTATAAACTTGGTGGGTACTATGGCTTAAATGTGGTGTTTTCTCCAACATTTATATTGAAACTTAATTCTCATTGTGGTGGTATTAAAAGGTTGTGCATTCAGGAGGTGATTAGGTGATGAGGGCTCCACCTTCACGAACAGATTAATGCCCCTATAAAAGAGGCTTCAGAGAGAGTCCAGCCCTTTTTTGCCCTCCATCCCATCTGCCATGTGAGAATACAGCGTTCCTCCCCTCCAGATGATGCAGCAAGACACCATCCTGGAGGGAGAGTACAGCCCTCTCCAGACACCAAACCTGCTGGTGTCTGGATCTTGGACTTCCCAGCCCCTAGAACTGTGAGCAATGAACTTCTCTGTTCTTTATAAATTGCTCCGTCTGAGGTATTTTGTTGCAGCAGCACAAATGCACGAAGACACCGGGCTTCTCCCAGCTCATCACCCATCTCTAGACAATCTCTGTGAATAGGCTTTTATTTATTTAATTGGGACTAAGTCATTCTCAGCCTGTTCCAACATTTTGAAGGTACATTTCTTATACTACATCTGCTTTTGAAGGAAAAGGATCATTAAATTTCTAAGAAGAAAATTGAAAGTAAAATATACCAAATAGCATCAAAGAAATGCATTTCAAAATCATAGAAAATAGAGAGAGAAAGGAATAATTTGGACTGTCCCAAGGGTGTTGTGTGTAATTAATTCTGACTCCCTGTTTCCTAGAACTGTGCCCACTGAATTTAATGACTCAGTAACAGGGTTTCCACATCTTCCCTTGAGAAAGACTCTTCCACAGTTTATCAGTGCTCAGTGTTAGGAAAGCTTCTTCAATATCCAGCCTAACTGATCTGTACAATTTCAGTCCACCTCCGTGGCTTCATATTTAAAGCTCCCAGGCTCCTTGTGGTTGGTATTCTCTGAATACTCACAGGGAATATCATGACCTGCCTGCAGCCCCACTTCTAGTCATTATTTGGCCAACGTCTATGTTTTATTTTCAATCTTTTTCTGCAAGCCAATTTTTTTCTCTTCTCGTGTTTCTGCTTCCATTCTCGATATTTCCTCTAAATAGTTCAAAATCAGGTAGATTTTAAAATGTCTGGCTTAGGTACGTCTTGTCTGTTAGGGACATGATTAGACTAAGACTGAAAGGAAAGTTTTGTTTTTAATGGGAGATTTTTCTTCCACTGGGGTCTTGATTTATGGCTTTCTTCAGGAATCAGAAAACACCAGTGTCCTCTGGGCGTTTATTCTTGAAACATTTCAAAGGCACTGATTTTGGGAAGAAAATAAGTTATGTGTAAATGTTTTGTGCACTCCTCTATGAATGACAACACATTTGGGGAATATCAGATAACAAAGCATTGTAGGCAGAGTTTAACAGGCTCTAGAGCACAGGTAGCCCTGTTTCTCTGTTTACTGGAGACTTTGGGCAAGAATTTAACTGTGTTCAGTTGTCTCGTTTGGAAAAAGTTTTTAAAGATTAAAGAAAATAATGTGAAGTTCTTAACACGTGCCTGATACACAGCAAAAATGCCACCATCTCTAGCTATTACGAAGCATATATTTCTATTTTCCTGTAATCATATTTGTTTCTCCATCTGCAACCAGGATGTTTCTGTGACTTCGCTTGCTAGAATGACATAAAAAACTACATGCTCCATTATTACTTCTATTGACTATGAAGCACATGTTCTTCCAATGAGAAGAGGACTAGTGTGGGGACAGCTGAAAGACAAGACACACTCAAGAACACCTTACAACTAAATCTTACCACAGCACTGGGCCACGGGCCAAATAACAATTCTAGGATGAGTACTCACTTGCCTTAAAGTATCAAGGGCATATTTTAGTCTATTTCAATTTGTTTACCCAACTATTCATTCAATGGGCATTAAACACCTAACTTATTCAAGGGAATGGGGATGAAAAATCGTGCAGTCCCAAACCTTCTTTCACAGCACATATTCATAGACAGGGAGAAGGCAGCATGGCAGGAGGGCAGAAACTCACTGTGATTGGGCTATATAAGCTGTGGGGATGCCTTCTCAGAGGATGGGGCAACCACAGATGTCAAAGCTAGTGTTATAAGAGGGAGAAGGAAGGGACCTGTGTCCTGCACTAGAAGGTGTGTAGCCACTGGCCAGGTAATGAAGGCAGAGTGGCCGAAGAGTGGGAGCAGCCTGCATGAAAACATGGAGCATGGGAGGGCGGCTCTGTGGTTAGGATGCAGTGGATCTGTGGTTAGGATGTGGTGGGCTCTGTGGATAGGATGAGGTGGGTTCTGTGGATAGGATGAGCTGGGCTCTGTGGTTAGGATGTGGTGGGTTCTGTGGTTAGGATGTGGTGGGCTCTGTGGATAGGATGAGGTGGGTTCTGTGGATAGGATGAGCTGGGCTCTGTGGTTAGGATGTGGTAGGCTCTGTGGATAGGATGAGGTGGGTTCTGTGGATAGGATGAGCTGGGCTCTGCAGTTAAGGTGTGGTGGCTCTGTGGTCAGGATACGGTGGGCTCTGTGGTCAGGATGTGGTGGGCTCTGTGGTTAAGATGGGGTGGACCTGTGTGATTACTGGTATAGAACTCCAGTGCCTGTGGGGCAGTAGCAGTTTCTGGAGGGCATCCGATTGTCTGAATGACATCACCCAAATTGTCTACCTTCTTCCCAGGTACTCCTGTGTGGAGATGATGGGTAGAAGCCTTGTTCACCATGTTGCCTTCAACAGAACTGGGAGAATCACTCTCTGTATAAAAGATGTCAAGCAAGTTTTAGCCATTCTTTCTTACACTGTGTGATTAGAAGAATCTTTTGGTCACTGTTAAAATCACAGATGTGGCTCCAGCCTCCTGTGCTGTGGCCCCCACTACAATCCAAAGAGAGTCAGCCCATGGACAGATGTCCACATATGAAAGACGTCAGACAAGTCAGCTGGTCAACACTCTCTGCTGTTCCCCCACAGGGAATGGAACTTCTCCAAACCCAATGGGCTGCAGGTGAGGTTAGAAGTGAGAGGTAGAACTCAGGAGATGCCAGTGACCCTCCTGTGGGCCTCGGGTGGGGAGCCAGCTGCATGTTTCGCTAGACAGAGTGACCTGGTGAGAGTGAAGGGATTCGTCCCACAACATGTCACACGTGTGTCTGTGACTCATGGTGAGTCAAACACACTACAGCCCCATCAGAGGGCAGGAGAAGCTGGACATTGACAGAGGCGGTGTCCAGGCAAGCAAGCACATTGACAACCATGGTCAGCCCTGGGACTTAACGGTGTTTACATCACAATGGCACATCTGGCACGTTCTCCTACTGAATTAACTTCACTTCTCCAAAGTAGACTTTTGGGGCACGAGAATGAATAGGCAGAAGCAGCAGTACTCGCTGCTGCACAGACCTCTCCACACTCGTCCCAGCGCAGTGCTCAACCTGGAGTATTGCCCAATATTACAGCTCAGTAATGAAGAGGGACTGGAGGCTCCAGGACATATGAGCAGGCATCGTGGATGCCTGAACCTGTGCTGGTTCTTAGCATCCAGCTCCAAGCCACCCTCCCTCACTGGCTCTGCTGTGGAGACTAAGATGCAAAACTCTCTTTCAACTCTCCCTGCTACTTCCCACACAGCTGAGAGGCCAGTAGCAAAATCCCGGCCAAAAGAAGTCTGAGGGATGGAACATGTCCTCCTCCTGCCCTGATGGGTCTGGGAGCAGTGAGCAGTGAGCAGGAGTGAGCAGGACGACGGGAGGCCAGGGGGCTGAAGATCCTGAAACCACAGGGGCCTGAATGGCGCCTGGGCTACTGCTGGTTACCAAGACAAGAAAAAGGTGGTTGTTTGGAACACTGCTATCACCTCTCTCACTTCCTGCAGTCAGCAGTGTTCCTAGTGGATAAAACCTCAAAATGCATAGAACTATTGGTGGGACACCACATACATCAAAAGATGGGGCCGGGCAAGCTTATGAGAAGGTTATTAGTTACGTCTCTCAACATCAACAGTGCGAGGGTTTCACTGGATATAATTATGGTAATTTCACATTTAGTAAATACATTCAATGCCCTCCTGCTACCCCCAAGAAAGAGGCAGAATGACAACTAACGCTTTGCAATTAATAGATTGAAAAGTCTGTTTATCTCTTCATTTGCATTGGGCCGAGCAAGCTCTTCGCCCCATTAGTAACTCACTCTTTTATATCAAAGGAACAAATAGGAAACACCTGGTCTGATCGATGAACGGTCTCTTCCTTTTCCCACCGAGGATGGCTGACAAGGTCTCCTCACTGGCGCTAAAACCAGAAATAATGAGAGCGTGAAGCCAGTGCTCATAAATAATTCATGGCCTAAATATTGTAAGTGACAGTGCTTTCTTCATCTGTAAGCAACCACTTCATATGCTTATTTTTGTTCTGTTTTTAAGAAGATCATATTTGAATCAGCTCAGAGGGGAGCTTTGTTCAGGCCCTGTGAGCTCCATGCTCTCTCTGCTGACCTCCAACACTTTTATTCTTTTCTTGACTGATGTGAGTTCCCCTGGGCTCAAATCTGGCTGGTTAGCTAGAGCACTCATCCTTGAGTAATGACCCAATGACACAGGTGGGCACTGACTTAAGGTGGGGAAGCCACCCCAAACCCACCATCACTCATAGCTTCATGCTCCCCTCCCCTTCTCTGCCCTCCACAGAACTTGTCAGTCACTGGCTCCTCCCTGAGCCACTGGACACCAGGATGGCCCCAAAGCTGAGAGTGCTTTCTTCCATGAGGACCTCCTCCTCAGCCCAAGACCCTGCCTCCCTTCCTCTTCATTGTCAGCCCTCAGGAATCACAGGCCCACTCCCTCTCTAACCTGGGAGCCTGCCTCCATGTACACCTCTTCCTGTCGTCAGTGTGGTGAAGCCGCTGCAGGGGCTGGGTCCAGAGTGCTGTGCAGGGAGGACTTCAAAAGTACAACGCAGCAGAAGGAGACACAGACACAGGGTGTGCAAGGACGGTGCGTGTGAAAGAGAGGTGGGGGGAGAGGAAAGTTTGGTTCTAATAGCATAGGGCAGGAAGCCAGGAGCCCTCGATTTTGCTATGTGAAGTCATGAGACCCTGGGTTTCCTTGGTGTGAATTACCCCAGATTCTAATGTGGATGTGTGTGGAACAGCACCACAGACGCCTCCAGTGTTTCCACAGGGCAGCCTTTTCAATACCATCTAACGCAGATGGACACATCTTGAAAATTTAAATATGGGGGCCACTGGGGAACGAGGGAGTGTAAACCATGACCCCAGGTGCATGCATTTGAAAGTCCACATATACTTCAGAGGGTTATAGCTTCACTCAGTTTCACATTTGTTCACTAATTAGCCCAAACCCTTCAGAATATCTTAATTATATCTTCAGCCACACAGTGGGGGTCCTGTCAACTATGACTAACTCCAGCTCACAAATAATGCACAGTCACTTCCTGAAGCTTCTTTCTTCCTTCTCCCTCCCTTTCCTCTCTCTCTCTCTCTTTCTCTCTCTCTCCTTCCCCAACTCTCTCTTTCTTTCTTGCCCTCTTTCCTGTGTGTTTAACCAGAGCGTGGTTAGGGTAAACATAAGAATATTTTAGCTTGTTGAATAACAAGATAATGTGGCTTTACATACCCCCAAACAGTGCCTGGCATGCAGGTGAACACTGGATGCTAGCGTTCCTTATTTTAAACTTAGTGTTATGTTTCCATTAAAAAAAGACTCATAGTTGAAGAGACCAGAATAAACATGAGTTTAGTTGTGTTGCCTTGAGATACAATATAGCGTTGGATTTTCTTTTCTTGGTGAAGCCTTTTGGACAATTAGCTTGAATATAGAATTGAATGCTCAGTTACGAGTTAATAATCAGAAAATTGCAGAAGTATGTGAACAGCTTTGATTGGACCTTGAGAAAGTGTAGCAAAAATATTTCTCCTTCCCTTTCTCATGCATTTCCACCTACATATTTCCTTACTTGGGATAAATGAAGGCATCTGGTGAGGCCAGAGCTGCCAGTCCTCTCCTTAGTTAATTCAGCTTTGAGGGTTTTCATTGGTACCCTGTGAATTATTCCAGGCTAACCTATTGAAATGAGCCGTGAGTGGGATTCGGGTGGAACAAATGTCTAGTCAGTGACTGATTGTCTTTTCCTCTCCATTTTGAGGAGGGATGGTTAGTATAAATGTGTCAGCATTCACGCTACGTAAGGGTCAGCATCGGTGCAGTGAAATCTGTCCTGCATCTTACAGTTTAAACCTAACAGTTTAAACCAAAGATTTAAAATCAATTGCCCGTCAGTGTTCCTTATTGTACTCAGCCTTGGCCTCCATGAATCTTAATGTGCCTGAACAGACCCACAGAGACACAGCATCAGCTTCGCATCTCTCCATATCCACTTAGCAATCATTAAGATCAATTCCTTGAAATCCACATGATAATTCGCCATCTTTTATCGCAGCATGAGGTTTCTGTTTAGGGTTTTTTGTCCAGTTCATTTGTTTCAGCTTATCTTCCTCATGCCCGACTGGATGCAAATAAAGAGACCTTGCTTTTAATTTTAAGATCCAAGTGACTGCCAGTCATTCAGGGGAGAAAACAGAAGGAAAGAGTTTTGACAAATTGGGGGAATAAACTCTACTTCTCCTAGGTCCTTGTGAAGATGAACTTATGCAAAGGCTCTTTGTATGATGGAAAGAGAAGTTTTAACTGTATTTAAACTGTCATGCTTTCTAAAGTGCAAATGGGAAAATTATGTTTGATTACCAGCTTTATCTAGTACAACACAATAACACGATTCTTTATTCAAGCCGAAAGCGTGGCATGCACAGTACAGACACATTTCTTTACCTTATGTGCTCATTTTAGGTTCAAAGGCAAACATATGCAGCAAAACATATTCTACATTTCAAAGCTTGGAAAACTTATGCTCCATCGTGGAATCAATTGGCACTTTCGTATCTTCCCTAATAAGACAGGCCAGATCACTTCACTCAGAAGGGTTTCCTTGTTGTTCTGGGCTATATTTACAAAGTTCAACTTTACCAGGCTGTTTTCAAGAAATGTGCATTTTTCCAGGGCAGTTATAAGTCCAAGAAATTTGTGGATTGGTTAAAGCTGCACTTTAGTTTAAATGTGAAATTATATTTATAAAAGCCATAGTTTCAAAATATGTCTTGTAGGCTAGACAAGCAAAAGTTTAAACATGAAACCCTAAAAATGTACTCTAGAAAACTCCTTTTTTCTAGTTGTTTACTTAATAGACTTAGAAAAATAATTTCCCATAAAGAAGTAATGCATGGTCAGCACCAGGCTTGACGCCTTCATGCCTGCTTCCAAAGGGAACCTGGAGCCAGGAAGGATAAAGGACCAGCAGCTCCACCCTCCTGCCCTCAGGACGTCAGGAAAACCACTTGGTGTCTTGATCTTGGGGTCTGCGTTTCCTAAAGCATTAATACAAATTCCGGCCTTCCCCACTTCTGGGGTTATGCCAATCAAACTGATGAGTGTTGTCAAAATTGTAAATCTGCATATCAAATGCAAGGCATCACTATCAACAGCCCCTTTAAGAGTCACTCTCAGGAAACACTCGCGTTTCTAAATAAAGCAGTACTCTGACAGCTTGGCTAACAGGTGCTGTCCGGGGTTCAAGAGGATGGGGAGAACGCTTGCTTCTGCTTTTCCAGTGAAATGAGAGGATCTGGGAGGGAACAAAGCTGAACTAGGGCTGACTGAGTGGGACCCACACCTTCCCAGAAGACGCCCTGGGCGGGGCCGAGGCTCCCCCGGAAGATCTGAGCCGGGTCCAGGCTCCCCCGTGACACGGACTGAGAGGGGCTGACAACGCCCTCCCAGGAGGTGGCCTAAGCAGGGGCGACGCTCCCCTGGAATACGGCCTGAGAGGAGCCCATGCTTCCCCCGAAGATGGCCTGAGGAGGCGCGGCACGAGGTTGTCCTAGAAGACAGCCTGAGAGGGGCCCACGCTCCCCTGGAAAACAGCCTGAGAGGGACCCACGCTCTCCCGGAAGACAGCCTGAGGCGGGTCACGCTCCCCCGGAAGACAGCCTGAGGCGGGTCACGCTCCCCCGGAAGACAGCCTGAGAGGGACACACGCTCCCCCGGAAGACAGCCTGAGGCGGGTCACGCTCCCCCGGAAAACAGCCTGAGAGGGACACACGCTCCCCCGGAAGACAGCCTGAGGCGGGTCACGCTCCCCTGGAAGACAGCCTGAGAGGGACCCACACTCCCCCGGAAGACAGCCTGAGGCGGGTCACGCTCCCCTGGAAAACAGCCTGAGAGGGGCCCATGCTCCCCCGGAAGACAGCCTGAGGCGGGTCATGCTCCCAGGGAAAACAGCCTGAGAGGGGCCCACACTCCCCCGGAAGACAGCCTGAGGCGGGTCACGCTCCCCTGGAAAACAGCCTGAGAGGGACACACGCTTCCCCGGAAGACAGCCTGAGAGGGACACACGCTCCTCTGGAAAACAGCTTGAGAGGGACCCACGCTCCCCTGGAAGACAACCTGAGAGGGACACACGCTCCCCCGGAAGACAGCCTGGGGCGGGGGCAAGGCTCCCCCCGGAAGACAGTCTGAGGCCGGAAGGGCGAGGTTCCCGGAAGACAGGCCTCAGGCGAGTCACTCTCCCCTGGAAGACAGCCTGGGACCGGGCGAGGCTCCCCAGGAAGACAGGCCTGAGGCGGGTCACGCTCCCTGGAGACAGTCACGCTCCTCAGAGACAGTGTCGGGAGAGCACGATGCAGGGTCTGCAGAGCACCAACCTCGATGGCCTGGCGGGGGAGCTCTGCAGGAGGGGGGCAGGTGCTCTCTGCCAGATGCTGCCCTAGAGGCCACACGACTTAGCATGCATGGTAAAGGCACCATCTTCCTTTTTTTTTTTTTTTCTTCAGTAAAAAAAGACATTCCAGAAAAAAAAAAAAAAACAATATTTCAAAAGCGATATAAATCTAGGAACACATGTGAATCAAACTTAAACAGCATGACTTGGAGCTTGGGGTGGAAGCAGGCGGCATCTGTGTGGCCTGGACGCAGGTAGCCAGGCTCCCTTTCTGGGGGGAACTCTGCTGGGAGGGTGAACATGGTTCTACTTGGCTCTGTGCTGGAAATATCTACAACTTATCAGGTAGATGCTGTTCAGTTCTTAGAATCACTCAAAAGACAAAATAGACAAGACTTGCTTATGGACATAAGAAAGGATATAAATACCAGTTATGGTGCTGTAAAGATGTAACATCTATAACTGGGAGAAGCTGGCTAGTGGAGGAGGGGCTGAGGGTTGCCATCCTCAACTCACAGAACAGGGAGTGAAGTCATACCTTCTAAATTTGATGCAATAAGAAATAAAGATTTATTATCTGTAATGGTGCGTTAAAAACATAATAATGGAAAATGAAACAGTATCCAGTTTTAATGATATGAGTCAATAGATGTTATCTAAAACAAAATCTAGACACGTAGAAGCAATATAGTACTTAGAATAACAAGAACAAAATTGAAAATGGTTAGAGGTGGCTTCTGAGTGAAGGGAAGTGAGGGGTGAAGTGGAGAATATGGCTTTTCATTCAGAAGTTCTCTCCTTTAGAATCTTTACCATATGACTGCATTACTTTGTTAAGAAATAAAAACTATTCTGTTCGTAAGTACATATTTCCATGATCATATTTCTCATAATGACTAAGAAATGGTCTCCGATTCATAAACAGAACTTTCAGGAGCTAATTAATGTGAGTGAGTTGGCATTCCACCTAAAACTGGAGGGGCAAATCAAAGTGTGTTTTATTTCAAACTAAGTTTAATTTTAAAACATCGTGACATATACAACAACTAGAACAAGACACATTACTCTGAGAATTTCTTAGGCATTTGCTGGAATAACTGAACTAGAATTAAGATTACATGGCACATCAACTTTAAGTAAATGAATATCTGAAAGCGTATTAGTAATTTTGCACATTTCTAATTTTTAAAAACCAATGTTTATCTCTTTACAATAGGAAAGTAAATTTCAGCAAGTTCTTTAATGTTAAGTCACTAATTAGTGAAGCTCTCCCTAGTGAAGTCTCATTTTCATATAAAAAGTTTAAATAATATAGATAAATTACCTACACATAAAGCATGGTATCCTCTGGCAACCTAGAAGTATTATTTCCCGACAAGCCTCTGTGAAATATTACTCTTTTCCACGTGAAGTTTGAGAGTAGCTTCTAAAATTCACTGGATTTGTTACCCCAAAAATGGAAAGCTATTGGACAATCACAGTTCTGGAGCCGGGAAATGCTAAAAAAAATTACTTTCCAGGTCATCCCGACTTACGTCTCTGGGACTGGAAGTGCATTGCACAATACGGAAGCCAGAGTAGCTGGTGCCTCTCCCCTCTGCTTCCCCTCCCTCTTCTACTACCTACCCTCCTTTCCTTTTCAGACCAAGACATTAATTTAAAGTGAGTTATTCAGAAATCTGTAGTAGAAATCTGTGTAACACTCAACATTTAAAAATTTACCAAAGTTGTGTTTCTGTGGACCAACAACTCTGTGTGTATATAATTCTCTTATAGTTCTTTGTATTTTAGATTTAAATTGTTGTTTTTGAGCCATTCCCCACTGGAATCTAAGAGTCGCAAGGGTAGGCACTTGGTCTCTTTTGCTCTCTTTTGTTTCCCTGGAACTTTGTATGCCAGGCACTAAGTACTTCTTAATAAAACAGTGCCGTTACCAATAATTAACTAACACCTGGTACTAACTATGGGCTAGGTAACTTTCGAAGAGCTGGAAATACATGCACATGTTTAATCTTCAAAATAATCTGATCAGGCAGGTGTTACTGTTATCCCGGTTTTAAAGGTGAGAGAATGGAGTCCCAGAAGGCTCAGTGGCTCTCCATGGGTCACAGAGCTCTGTGCAGGTAGGGCTGGATTCTGTGCTAGGATGATGCTTTTGGCCCACCAAACTCACTGCTTCCTCAGTGAGACTGCTGTACCCTGAGTGGGGGCTGTGTCTCTTTCTTGAAGCCCCCTGCGCCTTCGGAGCAGTGCCCATGTATGGAGGTGCCCAGCTGATGGCTGCAGGCTGGAGGATGAAGAAATGGTCACCTACAGCAGGGATGAGCTTGGTGGAGGTGAACTCTTAGCTCTCAATTTAGAACATTCCTAATTCCACAAAGAGGCAGGTGTCAGCTGAGTCTAAAAGGGGGGCAGGTGCTGGTGGCCAGGGTGGGGCTGGTATGTTTATATACTTGATGATATGTTTATAAAGCAGCTTTACCTTTCAAAGCATCTCATAGTCTGGATCTCACCCAGTTACATTGTGAGGAAGCAGCTTCATTTTCATTTTACCAAGAGGCCCCTACTGGGAAGATTACACAGCTAAGACATGGCGCTGGGCACTGGGTTCCAATGTTCCCACACCCAGCAAGATTGGAGAGGACCCTGCAGGCCCAGCATGGCTGAGAACCATGCCAGTCATCTGCTTCTTTATGATGATTATTTTTTTTTCGAGACAGTCTCACTGTGTCACCTAGGCTGGAGTGCAGTGGCAGGATATCGGCTCACTGCAACCTTTGCCTCCTGGGTTCAAGGGATTCTCCTGCCTCAGCCTCCTGAGTAGCTGAGATTACGGGCTTACGTCACCACACCCAGCTAATTTTTGTATTTTTAGTAGAGACAGTGTTTCACCTTGTTGGTTAGGCTGGTCTTGAACTCCTGACCGCATGATCCGCCTGCCTCGGCCTCCCAAAGTGCTGGGATTACAGGTGTGAGCCACCATTACTTAACGTAAATATGTTGTGTGTCAGGTTGATGGTCTTTTTCTGCCTTAGATTTTGCCAGCACATGCAGAGCAACCGTGTGTGTGAAACTGAACCCAAAAGTCAGTTACTGTTTCATAGTAACAGCTCTCAGGTGTGTGAGAGTGTGATGAGTGTAATGAGGTCACTACACACTCATGTAACACTTTGGAGATGGAAATGGTTGAATTCAGACAGCCAGCTGGCTTGTTATGAATGGGCTGCTGGCTCGTCTTTTCCACAGTGCCTACTGCTCAGATTTAGCCCTCGTTTGTTTCCCCCCATCCTGGCTGACCGGGGAGGCTGCCTCCTTGGCTCTCAGCGTCCCCCTCGTGTCTGGGTCACCCTTGTTTCTCAGAGTGGAATTCCTTCCCTATGAGTTTGGGATGGGGAATCTTGGCAGGAAGGAGGGTGTTCTGGGGCGGGTTACACCCCAGCGAGGGGGACTCAGGGCTCTCAGGAGACTCGTGTTCTCTGGAAGGGCTGGCCAGGCTCCCAGAGATGGGGGATGCCTGTGCAGAGCTGGGCCCTGGCAGCCTAACCACGGCACCATGGTCAGGATGGCCCTTCTTGCTAGTACGCTCTGGCTGCTGATCTCTGTAGTATTTTGTCTTTCTTTGCCACAGCTTGGTATGGAAGAGAGAGCTGTTTGGCCTCCAAGACCAGGTAGATGCTAACGCTCCTTTCTTTAGAGATGAAAATGCCCACAGAAAAAGCGGAGGCTACCTTTGGTCATGACGATTCCTGCCAGCGCTTTGTGGCGGGCATGCACGGGTGTAAGGTCCATCGTCACCTCGCGGAACTTCTGTGTGACCAGCTGGGATATGGAGTCTGCGAATTCCTGAAAGACATAAGCACAGGCTCCACGTTGGGCTGAGCAGGAGCAACGGAGGATGATGGGCACTGTCCTCCCCTCCTCACAGCCTCATCCCTATGCGGCCACACATGGGCCTTCTCTCAGCCCCTCCTCACAGCCTTGTCCCCATGTGGCCACACATGGCCTGTCTCCAGGTATGCCCCAAGAGCTCAGAATCATATTGAGTGGTTTGTGAGTGGTTAACCCCAGCATTGCTCTCAGCAGAAACCCTGACCTCTGCCGACCTCCCCATGGAAACAGTGTGTACTCCCCATTCCTGGCCTCTCAGAGCAGTGGCTGGAGGAGTCTTTTGGGGAGAAGCGGATTTTTACAGGGATGATGGGCCACCGTCGTCTTCTGAGTATCCCAGAGCCAGTGTCTATGCAGCCGGGAGTCTCAGGATGCTCTCCTGGCTAAACAGCCAGCTATGGCTCACTCCACAACCTCTTGTCACCTTCCTGCACATGCACACAGATGCACACATTTGCATGTATACACACAGCACAACACACAGTGCACCTAGGGCACACGTGTCCACATGAATATGCACACATAGGCACACAGGCACACGTGCACACACGAACATGTACACATGTGCACACACTCACACACACTTGCACACACACAGGCACAGGCACACATGCATATGTGCATACACATGCACACAGACACATACACGTGTGCCCCTGCACACCCCTTCACATAATGTGGTTAGTGATAAGGTGACTCTTGGTCTCCGGGAAGGCAGCACACCCCAGTAGCATGAGAGCGCAGCCAGAGTGTGGCTCTGTGGCCACCCTTCCCCTGGCTCCTTTGGGCCCATGGTTGCATCACTGCCTTTTCCTGGACTTGGGGCCCTAACCTTCTCATCAGGGGCAGTTTGGCTGGCATAGCCGTTGCAGGCCTTGGAGTAGGGAAGCCTGGTTGGACCCTGAGTTCTGTCACTCAGGAGCCTGGGGAGCCCATTTTCCTAATTTACAAGCAAATTATCTTCATTTCCACCTGGTGTTTTTGTAAGGATTGAATACAATGCGGCCTCCTAAGTGCTCAGCACAGCACCCCTCACTTGGTAGGGAAGTGCTCAGAGATGGTGGCTGTGACTATTATTATTTCCATCATTGTCATCATCTCTCCCGGTCGCTGCAGGCATTGCCCAAGCCTCTGAGCAGCCAAGTCAATACATCGTCCCATCCATGAGTCAGGAAACAGTCCCTTTTACTGATGGACTGGGTTTCTGTGTTTCCGCCAGGCATGTGCGGAAGCTGTGCAGGCATCGGGCTTCCACGTTTCCAGTGTGTGGACGCTGGTGCTGTCCAGGCATTGCTGCTGCTAAGCACAGTTCTCTGATTAATAAAGATAAGAAAGGCAGTCTTCAAAAATCCCATTTGCAGGCAATAAAGCATGTTTGTGTGAAAACAGCCCGGCCTGCCAGAAATGAAAAACCTGCCACAAAGCAGGCCGGCATCTCCCTCCTAATTCTTCTGCAGTTAAGGTGGAAGTCTAGGTGCAGCACCGTCTCCCCTGCTGGCCCAGGAAGGTGACAATGTTTTCCTTTTTAGCTATGGAAGGAATGTAACAAAGTCACATGGCAGGGGGCAGCAGAGACAGGACGTAGCCCAGCCGTCTTGACCCTGACCCTTGCACTGAACTGGTGACCAGATTGCTGCAAGGAAAAGCAGGATCTGAACTCAAGGATGGCCGCAGACTTTGCATCCTGTGGGTGCAGGTTGGAGCAGCGGCAGCTGGGGCAGAACACGAGTGAAGGCGGCCGGCACCCTGAGAAGGCAGTGGCCCTAGAAAGCGGGCCCGTGGTGGAGACTGACTGCCCGCTCTCTGCACCCTGCAGGCCTGGACCCCCACCCTTGGCTCCCATTATGAACGGAGCAGCCTGAGCCCCGGCTGCTCCCTCGTGGGCTCATTTGAGGAACAGCTGGGGTGGAATGAATCACATTTGGACAGAATCACATTGCCACAGATGAAGGCCTCCTCGACTCCCCGGGCCTCCTCAACTCCCCGGGCAGGGTTTGCATGGCCAGCGGATGCCAGGTGGACAGTGATGCTCAGTCTTGTTCCAGAGTGACAAGGGCCCCGACCACACAGGGCAGAGTGGAGACATTGCTGGTTGGGAGGTTCCACCCACCCCAGCTGGAGGAGGCGGGAGGCGCAGCTGCCAGCCAGGAGGCCACGGCATCCATGTGCGTGTGTTCGGTCCTGCAGGGCGGCTCCAGGCAGTGGCCACGGCGCCCTCAAGGGCAGGGCACTTCCTCTCCCCAGAGCCACACATTCCCGACTCCACAGCCGGTTTCTTTCTTTCTTTTTTTTTTGAGACACAGTCTAGTTCTGTCACCCAGGCTGGAGTGCAGTGGCACAATCTCGGCTCACTTCAACCTCCACCTCCCAGGTTCAAGTAGTTCTAGTGCCTCAGCCTCCCGAGTAGCTGGGACTACAGGTGCACACCACCGCGCTCGGCTAATCTCTTTCCTGTAGTTTTTAGTAGAGATGGCTTTTGCCATGTTGGGCAGGTTGGTCTAGAACTCCTGACCTCAGGTGATCTGCCAGCCTTGGCCTCCCAAAAGTGCTGATATTACAGGCATGAGCCACTGCACTCAGCCCTTTTTTTCTGGGTTCTGTTTTTCTTTTTTTAATTTCAACTTATGTTTTGGATTCAGTGGGTACAAGCGCAGGTTTCAGTGATGCTGAGGCCTGGTGTACGAGTGACCCAGGTAGTGAGCACAGTACCCAGTGGTTAGTCTCTCAGCCCCTCCCTCCCCCTCCGCCCGCCAGTGTTCCCCAGTTTCCCTCCCTCCCCGCTAGTCTTCCCCAGCGTCTGCTCCAATCTTCATGTCTGTGAGTACCCCGTGTTTAGCTCCTACTCCTAAGTGAGAACATACAGTCTTTGGCTTTCTGTTTCTGTTCATTCGTTTAGGATGATGGCCTCTAGCTACATTCATGTAGCTACAAAGAACATGATTTCATTCTTTTTCGTAATGGCAGAGCCTGTTTCTCCATCCATTATGTCCTTCCCTGACCCAGTCTCCAAAACTCCTTCGTAGGCCAGAAAGGTTTCCTGTTCTACCTGTTTGGAGGTCCTTGCCCTCACCTGCAATCCATTGCCTTTAGAACTCCAGCACCATTCATGTAGGGTTGATCCATGCTTTTTCCTGCACAATCACCTCACAGTTCCTGTTACAATGTGACACCAGCATCATGCTTCATCGGTGGCTGGGAACATGGCTTGATGTGTTTTAAATTATCATGGTCCTGCCACAGCACTGTCTGTGATCACTGCTGTCATCAACAGGGTGTACCTCTCGAATGAATGACTGTGTGTGTGGATAAGCGAAACTTTCAGGGACGAATTGTCTAAAAAGTAAACATTTCAGAAAAAAGCTGGTTACTTTTCCCACCAGTTATTCTCAGCATTTTTTCCCACCTTATCACACTGTCTTCATCTGCTTGGGCTGCCATAAAAGAACACCATAGACTAGGCAGTTTAAGCAACAGAAATTAATTTTCTTAAGAGTTCTGAAAGCTGGAAGTCCACGATCAAGGTGCCAGCCAGGTCCGTTTCCTTCTGAGGCCTCTTCTCTTGGTACGTGGGTGCCACCATCTTTGTGCTCCATGACCTCTCCTCTGTGTGCGATGGAGAGAGAGCAAGACCAGACCCCTTGGGATCATTTGTTGTTTTTTTTAAGACACGGTCTCTCTGTCCCTTAGGCTAGAGCACAGTGGCGTGATCACAGCTCACTGCAGCCTCAATTTCCTGGGCCCAGTAATCCTCTTAGCTCAGCCTCCCAAGTAGCTGGGAGGGCATCACAGGCACAGGGCATCACATTTGGCTAATTTTCAAATACTTTGTAGAGACAGGGTCTCACTATGTTGCTCAGGCTGGTCTCAAACTCCTGGGCTCAAGCAATCCTCCTGCCTTGGCCTCCCAAAGTGCTGGATTACAGGTGTGAGCCACTGCGCCTGGCCTGTGGGGTCATCTTTAATAAGGACACGAATCCACTGGGTCAGCTGCCTCAACTCCGTGACCTCACTTTGCCTTAACTACTTCCTTAGGGTTTTGGATTTGCTTAGGCCCCACCACCCTTTTCCTATTGCCTCTTCTCTCTCTTGGAATGGGAGCATCTGCTCCGTGCCTGGCTCACTGTTGTATTTTGGGAACACAGAACTTGTTTGGGTTCCCTGGTTCATGGCTGGAGGGGAGCTCAGCTTCAGGATGGGTGAGTGGCACCCCGAGTCCCGCACTCCTGATTCAGGTGATGTTTTGTTGAGACTCAGGAATTCACACCTCAGCACTGATGCTGGAGTAAGACTTCTGGGGCTGTTGGGATGGGATGAGTGCATTTGCCATGCAAGAAGGACATGCATTTGGGGAAGGTCAGGGACACGATGTTCTCAACTGAATGTCTGTGGCAGTGTCACTCGATTGGCTCAGAGTGAGTGAGCTCAATCTCTGGTGTCAGCTCTTACAAGGACACTAATCTCATTGGATCAGGGCCCCACTCTCGTGGCCTTACTTAGCCTCAGCTACTTCCTTAGAGGCCCCATCTCCAAGTACAGCCACACTGGGAATTAGGGCTTCAACATATGAATTTCAGGGGACACCAACATTAGTTCCATCAAACAAAACATGATGTCACCTGAGCAGCTCCCTTTCTGAACCTGTGTCATGCATTAGCCTGGTGGGTTCACCTTAGGGGCAGGCACCAATTGCTCTCTGCCCCTCATAGGCTGTATCCAGAAATAAGTGGACATGCAGGTGCGGACTGTACCTCTCCTTCCTCTGCACATGACAACACCTCCTTGTTTCTAGTGTCACAGAGGTGTGTGTGACCGGGGTTGCCTGTTGAGTGCTGGAGGAAACTGTGTTTGCCATTTTTAGGTCCTGAAACTCCAAAGCGATGCTCCATGTTCCCCTTCTCAAGTTCTTTTCCTTCTCTTCCTCAATTCCCCGCTTCTCTCCTTCCTCCCTACAAGCTGGATTCAGAGAACCCCAGGATGGAGCCACAAGAGGGATGGGCCAGGGTGAGGGAGTTACCTACGAGCTGAGCGTTGCATGGCTTATAGTGCACCATTGGTTTTGGGGGGTTGTGGGTTACATCAACAGCATTATTTACTCTGAGTCATAGAGGAGAGAAATCCATCAGAAAAAGACAAAGAAAACCCAGCAATCGAATTGAAGACTTATGCAGATGGTGTGCAACGTCTTGCAGCTTATGAATAGCAAATGTCTCCGCACTATAACTCATGATTGATTGACGTGTGTGGTGGATCCATGGTGAACTGGTCTACGGCTGATGTCACACATTTGGTGGGTCCAGATGATGACCTCGTCTCCAATTAGGGGCTCTTCAGGCCTGGAGGCAGGTCTTGAGAATGTGTTGGGGGATTCCCAGGCCCCAGGGGTTAGCTTCTCCTCACTGTTCTGCTGGCCAGTAGAAAACATTTTTGTTATGAAAGTAGCCGTTACTGGGGCCCCCCCATGGGATGTTAGATTTCTGTGTGTCGGTGGTCTGTGGATTCAGATACGCAATAGGAAGCACAGGCGAAGCACCAGGTGTGTACGAGCTTTGTGCTGGTCGATCCTGGTCTAGCGGAAGACATGGATTGGATTGCTCCAGCACTTGTTTCCGAGAATCTGTCTGGCTCTCGTGTGAGTCTGGCCTCGATCAAAGACAATTTGAGTGATTTCTCAGCACGGTGCCAGCAGGGATCAGGAGCAGTCTGTGATGGGTGCACAGACTGTCGCCCCAGAGTGCCCCAGCGTCCTGCCCTTCAGGGACCTCAGGGCTGCACGGGGAGGAAGTGGTACTAGGTTCCTGGGTGACTGCTCTCGCTCCACTCCTAAGCCCAGGAAGCTTCCATGAGGACTCTTTCTTTTTCTTTAAAAAGCCAACCCCATCTCCTCCTCTATAATCCTTTTCTCTTTATACTTTTTGTTTTAAATTGAGGGGCGCTTGACATTTATATTGAGCATATTTTTCAAGTAACATTTTACAAAGGCGAATGTAAAAAGAAAAGCAAAAATTGAAATACTTTCCTTACTTTGGGTGGTGAACTAATTAAAACGTAGAGAAATTTGCAGTGAGATGGTGAAATTTTCTCTCTTCGATATTTAACCAGTGTGCTTTCCCATGATGGCTTCAGCAAGTCTCACCTCTGGCTGCAGTCCCCACAGGTAGGCACAGCTCATCTCTAGTGATAACCTCACTGCCTAATTAATCTTTCTCCAGGAAGTGGAGTTAGAATGGGTTGTGTTGGGGTCCCATTTACTCATTGCAGACTTTCCTCCCCTTCCCATCCTTTTGGGACCACCTTGGTGTTTACATGGTGCTCAGAGGCCTGAGATACTTCTGTGCTTGGCCACACAAACCTGTCTCACTGAGGACCACCATGGCTTTAAACACAGGTCCTGCTTCTGTGCACTGCGCCCTTCCGTTCTCCAGTGAAGCCCTTTCCAGGTCTCTCCACAGAATTGTGTCTACTGCACCACAGGTATTTTAAGTGATTGTTTTTTAATTAAATCACATACATGAGTGCAGCTCCATGTAGTTTTCTATAGTCGAATTTCTGTATGTAAATGACATTGTCATTGATGACATAGGGTGCTAGAAGCTAGACAGCAGCTTAGAATGCATGTACGGAGACATACTTCTTTAATTTAACACTAGGAATTTTTAATGTTTTAATCACTTGGGATTTAATATATACAGTCAACTTTGGTTACTGCAAACCCATCTAATCAGACCTTGCAATAATGTGATTTTCTTCCCCAGCTGGCACTTGGTTTACAGGAGAAGCAGCTAAGTGCTCAAAAATAAGCTTGTGCTTGATTAGTTTTATGCATGCAAATTGCAGAGTATGCTCGCGAGCCTTGGAGGGGCTCATTCCATCTCCTAGGATGGATCGATTCACTCACATTTAGTGTTCTGAGCACATCGGCCAAGTTATATTGCATGATCGCTTTCTCAAATGAGGGAATACGCTTTCTCATGACCCGGAGGACTCAGTTATCTCACTGTGTATTGTGACCAATCCACACCTTCCTGTGGTATCTTTCGATTCAGTGACTATGTCAGAGGCTCTACCGAGGCTCCTGTGGTGCTCAGAAACCATGTGCTTACTAATTCTGTCCACTTGAACTTGCATCATAGAAGGCAGACTAATAAACTGAGGCTTCTCTGTGGAAGTCGAATGCCAGCTTCTTTATAAAGGCTTCCCAAGCATGGGAACCCTTCGTGCCCTACAGCGCTTTGAAGCTGTGCCCTTTCCTGGCATAACTGCCCTGCTTGTCTTTTTCCTGTACATATCATACCTGTGCAACATACTGCAGACCTTGCGGACAGGTGGTCTTTCTACTGACTTTCTATTGGTTAACAGGAATTCCAGCTCAGGTCATACACTGTATACTTCCCAGACACTTTCTGAATGCTTTAGTTGCATTTTTTTTCAATTAATCCTCATAAACCACTTTACGGTAAAGGGGCTGCAATTATCTCTATGTTTGTTAACAGTCCTGTGAATTAATGGTAGAGTACACAGCTTAGGGTACATGTCCTACGCCCCGGTGGCTCAAAGGTGGAGTGTTGTCCATCATGTGACTGACCAGTGTAGACAGCCTACGGCACATGCCCTCCATGTGGCTCGTTAGTGGAATGTTGACGATCATGAGAATGACCAGTGTAGACAGCCTATGGCCGGTGCCCTTCATGTGGCGCACTGGACTTGTACAGATACTTGCAGGAAGAGGCCAATTCTGGGTAGAGACTGGGAGTGGGGTGGTAGTTAGGGAAGGCTCCCTGGAAGAGAGCTAATTTCTGGGCTTTGAAGGAATCACATAATCTAAATTGTCAGGGACTAGAGGACCATAAAATATTAGGAGAAGCCATAGCCTAAAGAAGTTTAGAGGTGGGAATATTTGTTTCTGGGATAAGAACAAAGAGTAGATGAGTCTGGCCTGAGTAAGAATTGTGCAGAGTAGTTATGAGAAATTAAACTGAAAGGGCCACACACTATAGGAGAGTGTAGGGTCTTGATGCCAGGCCAAGGAGTTCATCTGTTAATTCACTAAATGCTTACGGAATGCTTCTCAGGGTCAGGCACAATTATACCTGCCAGGGATACATCACTGTAAGGCCGGTAGCCTTGCCGGGAGCTCCGACACACCCATCCCTCTCCACGGCTGGAAACTACCTCACCACTCCATGCTGGACATCAAGCCCTGCACTGAGCATCTAGCTCCCCACGTGGCTTCCCCAAGGCCCGCTTCTGCACTTCACACCAGAATCTGCACTCAACACTAAACTCTGCACCCGGCACCCAGCCCGCCATTGAAAAACCCCGCCAAAGTTTAAAAGAAGGCCCACCAAAACCTGCCCAATAGCATTTTGCTCCGTCTAGGTCCCACTCCCCCTGGGCGGCCCACTCACTGGAAATCCCGCCTACCTACCAATAGCAGCTTGCGCCGTCCACGTCCTGTTTCTCCACAACCAATCAAAATGCCTTCACTCCCTATAAAACCCCCACCCAAGAGGAGTCTAGTGTGACTTCTCTGGCCCCTTTTCCTGGACCACAGAACCTCGCCTGGGAGCTTAATAAATTGGCATTTAATTTTCCTAGGCTGGTCTCAGTTTCCTCATTTTAAACTCGGCAATAACCCTTACAATCAGCACAAGAAACAAGCGGAGATCACTCCTGCATGAAGCTCAGACGTCCCCCAGGCACATGACCAGCAGGGTGACAGGGCTGGGGTCTGCAGCTGTGTGAAGAGCCGCATTCCCTGGTGAGGACACCAATCTGGGGCCTGGCGCCGAGGGCCCGTCTAAGCCATGGCAGGGTCAGCAGCTTGTTGTTTTGCTTTGCCTCAAGCCCCCGAGATGTAAGCTGGATGATGAGGACACGGCCAGGGCCGGGAAGGCTAAAGTGTCGCACACAGCTGTTGCTACCCACGCTGCCTCCGCCGCCAGCACAGAGCGCGCTGACTGAGATCCCTGCTGGGCACTGCTGACACATTGCATGACCCCCCAAACAGCTGTGTGAAGAACCATCGCATTTTATAACTGCAGAAAAAGAGGCTTAGGGAGATTTGGTAACTCAGCCAACGTTCTAAAGCAAGCAGTCGAGGCAGAAGTCGAGCTGTTTCAGGTCTGAGTCTGAGTTGTGGCAGCCGAGTTCCATGGGCACTATCTGCTGCTCTCTTGAGGTGTGTTCCCAGAAGGTTTCAGAAAACAAATCCAATCACATGCTGTAAATCCTCAACAAAAAGAACTCAGCACATCTGTGGGGCCCAAGTCCAGTCCTTGAGTGGGAGAGGAAGGTGGGCCTTAGAGACCCTCATGGTCTGGTCCACCTTCAGTCCTTGAGAAGAGGCACAGTGAGGGTCCCAGCAGTGACTCCCCGTCCAGACAATGTCAGGAAGGCAGAGGCTGCCGTCCAGATTCCCCAGCTCCTACAGAGGACAGGTGAGT
The DNA here is from genome assembly GCA_004027835.1 of Alouatta palliata. Classification (NCBI taxonomy): domain Eukaryota; kingdom Metazoa; phylum Chordata; class Mammalia; order Primates; family Atelidae; genus Alouatta; species Alouatta palliata. The sequence goes on along the minus strand of PVKV010015987.1, from coordinate 27,930 downwards.
GGCTGGGGAGGGCCCAAGAGAGAGGCTGGACTGGAGGCAGGTGAGATGGTGCTTTTCAATATAGAAAGCCTTGCACAGAGAGACTTTAAAACCTGTCAAAAAGCCTGAAGAATCAATAGAAGAGTCATTTGCAGCCTAAATTCTTTTTTACATATGAAAAAGAGAGACATCCCGCTGTACTCATTATTGTTGTGATTTAGCCATTGAGACAATGCCTGTTGAAGGGTCTCTTGGCAACAGGGGAGGGTTAACGTGTCTTCCACGAGTCATTCATGCCTCCCAGGAAAGAGCTCACACCGTGGGAAAACGCACCCCTCCTGTGAGCCCTCCCAAGGCAGCTTGGCTTCTCACAGGGATGTTAGTGGTAGGTGGGACTGGGTGGGTGGTGGCTCTGCAGAATCTTTGGTGATGTCCTTAGGCTCTGCCTGGAGCCCTCAGAGCAGATGTCTGAGATGCCCAGCCTTGAAGCTACGAATGTACAAATGGTCACTGGCTGCACATCAGACCAGACATGGTCAGAGGAGAGGGAGTGTGATTTCACATGGTAGTGGAAACCAGGTGCTTCCAGCTCCAGAGTTAAGTGGGGAGTCGGCCCCTATCTGATGAGCTGTGCATTACGGTGCTCAGCAGAAAAGCACAGCAAGAGGCTGCTCCGTCAGCTTCCACTGTTTGGTGCCCACATTTTGCCTGTTGGCTCCGATTACCACGGAAAATTACCAGCATTATTCACATTGGAAAATGAACTTCAAATGGGAACACTGCAAGACTGAAACTTTACTCATTCCCAACACTAACATTTTGAATGGCATGAATAAATAAAATGTGCTCAGATTTGCAGCAGGAGTCCTCAGGGTAGAACTGACATTCAGCCCAAGTGGCGGGATGCTAAAATCAATAGATTATAAAGGAAAAAGCCTTTAGTAAATATTTTCCTGTTGAAATCCTGTCTTTGGGTTTATGCCGCTGAAAAATCAGAAAGGTTAGATTTGTATGTGGGTGGGGCAACACGGAACCCAGGACCTATACCCCCATGTCCCAGGCTCCTTTCCCCTTCGAACTTTGTTCTGCTTGGGGGCGGGTGGTGTGTCACTGGGGAGAGGTGAGAGGGGGCCTGGGAGTGTGGATGGCAGGGGGAGGCAGGGCCAGAGTCCGCGTGGAGGTGGGACACGCCTCGGAGACCCCTCTGAAGCAACCCACCCCGTCTAGACCCAGGAGGCAGGAGAAACACCGCCAGAGAAGTCCAGCCAGACACAAACCAAAGCCTCAGAATAATCGGAGAAAATGGAAGAGGATCTTCCCTGACTTCTACCTTCACATTCCTTTGTGCTTCTGTGGAAGACGCAGTCTCTGTGTCACGCAATGAGCCCTGTTTTCTGACAACTGCAATAAAGTCTCATTAATTTCAAAATCAGGGACTGGTAACCAATGTCCAACCAAATAGTTCAAATTATCTGACAATTCAATTATTCCAAATCTTAAATTACCTAAAGGCAGATGGCGAATTTGAATGAAGGCATGAAAAGGAAAATCCCTTACTGTAGCCATTGTATGGTGGGAAAGCCCTGAACTTGGGATCAGAAGAACTGGAGTTGAGTTCTGCCACTGCCTTCCCCCAGCTGCACGACCAACAGGGGGCAATCAGGGTCTCTGAGCCATCGGTTCCTCCTCTGCAAGAGGCATCGTCATAATCACCCCTCAAGGCCAAGGCGCTGCGTCGTGACACATCTGAGACGTCCGCCCGCAGAACCTGCACTTGTCTCTTTAGTAGGAACAGTGCTGGTGTCAGGGGCGTTGTGACGGTGGAGGACAGTGGATGTGGGTGCTGAGCCTGGTGCCCAGCACTGCTTAGCTCAGCATCCAGCATCAAATGCCGGCTGCTGTTGTCACAGATAAGATTTCTTAGAAAAACTACAGAAGTAACTCACACCCACATGCCTCGTCCTTGAAATTAAAGTGTTCTCAGTAGTAACCTGTTTAAAGGGTACATTTTGATATAACGAAATGTGCAGGTGCACGCAGTTTTGAGGAAGCACATGTTGGGGTGACCTTTCCTGCAGCCCGCTTGAGCTCTGCCTGTGTGTCTTTGTTAACTCTCTGACTTTGCTGCTGCTGGTGAGGGCTGTCCCCTGCGACTGTGCTCACAGGACGGTCCCCTTAAAAGAACCTGGATAAGGAGTTGAATCATAAGGAAATCCCAGCTACATATTTAGCTTTTTAGAGTTTGATTTTGAATTCACAAATAATAATTGCACATATGTATGGGGTGCAATGTGATGTCTTGATACGTATACACACTGTGGGATGATCATATCAGGCTGACTGACATATCCACCACCTCAAAGACTTTCCGTGGTGACAGCCTTTACAGTCCCTTCTTTCGGCTGTTCTGAAATACATGATACATTAACTATGGTCACCGTGCTGTGTGACAGATCTCCAGAACCTGTCCTTCCTATCTACCTGAAGTCTTGTGCCCTCTGACCAATGCCCTAGCCCCTGGTAACTGCCTTTCTCCCCTCCATTTCCATGAAAGTTCTGTAGCCCTGCACATCGATGCTGGGTAGATTTTGGACCCAAAGCCAACCTTAAGAGGGAATTACACATATATCAGCTGTGCCATGTGGTCACTTTTAGTGAAAACATCAGTCTATTTTTGGTGAGGAAGCACTCATCAGTGAAACGGCCTGCTGGCTCTTTAATTACATGTACCTTTATTTCTGTTTAAATGGAAAGCTACCGTCTTAGGCAACAGCACATTCAAAGGTTGAGTCCGTGTGATTTGGAGTTACGCCGTCGGCCGCGTGGCCCCTCTAAGCGTTGCTCTCTGACCTTCTGACCTAAGCATTCCTTCCTCTCTGATTTCATAGCTTGGGTGTGTCATTTTGTGACTGTTGACACAAACATCGTCCTCGTCAGATTGGACGCCCGAGGACAAGAACTCACTCAGTCTCCCTCCTCGCTGCAATCACGACATCCACCGAGTGTACGTGACGTCCTCCATCCCAAAGCACACGTGCCCTGGGCCTGCTTGTGCACCGCTGTCTCTGAAGCCCTGCTGGAAGGGGAACTGCAAAGGGGCTGAGCGGGTGTCTGTCAGAGCCCTGGCTGCAGCCGGGTTCGGCCATGCCCAGAATGGCCTGGAGCAGCCGTCTCCGACACCAGTTCTCAAGCGTTTCTGCTTTTATTTCACCCCCATCGCTTTCCCGCGGGGAAAAGAATCAATCAGAATTTATTGTGCAAGGCACGGATGAAATACAGGGCTAAATGAGACAAGGTCCTCTACATAAAGCAGCCTAGAATACAAATCAGGAAACACCAAACGTCATGTGATAAATGGCAGCTGACATTTCTCAAGGGCTGACTGCGTATCAGGTGCCCTTCTAAGTAACAGCGAGTGTCATTTCTGTGCATCTACACTGCAATCCTAAGAGGCAGTTATGATTATTATCCTGTTTTACAGATGAACAAGCCAAGGCTGAGAAAAATAAAATTCCTTGCCCAGCATGCGGGTAGTGAGGGAGGAAGCCTGCCACGGCAAATGCTGCCTCTTAGACGAATTGGGGGTAGCAGCTTAGGGGAGCAAATGACCCCCCACCTCCCGGAGCAGGCAGGCAGCCAGCTGCATCAACACCACGGGTGCTTCTGTGGGTCCTAAGCCCCTTCCCCACTCCCTGAATAGGGGCTTCTGACAGAGGAAGCTGAGGCACTCTGACATGCGACGTGGTTGTCCAAACACTGGTGTAGACCAAAAATCAAATTCTGAGGCCCCCCAACCATCCACAGGGATCCCGCCTCTCAGCCAAGGGCATTCCAGAGTTAACCTGAAAAACTGGTTCAGGCTGACTGAAGAGAGGGTCGGACATGCCTGAGGACACCCTCCTCCATTTCGGAATTCAGGAAAAGCTGACCAGCAGCAACATCAACACAGACCTGAGTCTGACGAGAAACACTGACCACCTGTCCTCTCCGGAGCCTGCTGCCCGGAGGTCTGCACGGTCAAATCCTGGTCTCCACACCCCTTAACGTAACCCAGACCTAACTCTTTCAACCAATTGCCGATCAGAAAATTTTATGACCTGGAAGCCACTGCTTTGAGTTGTCCTGTCTTTCCAGACTGAACGATGTCAATCCTACACACATAGAATGATGTCTCGATTCTCACTAAAATGCACCAAACCGAGCTGTGCCCTGACCATACTGGGCACATGGTGCCGGCACCTCCCGAGGCTGTGTCACCGGTGTGTCCTTAACCGCAGCAAAATATACTTTCTAAATTGATTGAGACTTGTCTCAGGTACTTTTGGGTTTACACTAGGGACCTGGAAGGGCAAGGGGGACGGCACCAAGTCAGGAAGCCTGAGTCTGCCAAGGCTGCTGTGTGGGACAGACCAGGGTGCTTCTGATGGGCCGACCAACTCCACCTCCTGGGGCGGAAAACCAGACCTGGGCCCCCTCTGCCGGCCTCCTGCTTCCTCTCGCTGGCTCAGTGGCCAGGACCCCTTCTCTCTGCCTCTGCCTTCGGTCTACACAGGCCTCACTCCATGCAGTGTTGCTGGGTGATGAGAGCCCACAGGATCCAGCCCCTGGGAGGACCGCCCCGCCCTCACTCCACGGTGGGTGTGCCACAGCTAGCACACATGAGCTGGCCAGGCCCTTCCAGCTCCACAACAGGGAGGGGCAGGTGGGCGTTTGCCGAGTAAGAGCGCCCGGCATCTCCCACAGGTGTGCCGAGGTGCATTAGAGCAGGCTTGGCATAGGCTGCTGGGTACGCGCATCTTCAACTTCCAGGGTAACAGACTTTGAGGTTAATCCAACATAATTAGTTACAGTAAAGAATCCATCCAGGGAAAATGAAGAAAATGTGGCTTTAAAATGAAGGATCTGCACAGGCAAAGGCAGGGACAGAGTCCTAAGAGGCTGAGGCTGTCTCGATGACTGAGGCTTTGCAAGGGCGGGAGGTGACTACCTTTCCCCGCACTGTGTCTGACAGGTGGACTCTGTCCTCTGCATTTTGCTGTTTATTCTGGGAATCAGCCCCAGCCATTGTCTGGCTTGTGGGTGCCTCCAGTGGAGAGTGGAGGCCTGCAGGGACTCACAGGCGACCCATGCCTGCAGCAGAGCCGTGAAGGGCCTTTCTCCTGCTAGGCGGAAGGACATCGATGCTGAAGCCAGATGCTGGGCTCCCCGGGACCAGGTACATACATCCCCATTGCACGGATGAGACAGCGCAGAGATGGGGCTGGCTCACTGGCATGGGCTCAGGTGGTTGGCAGGAGACACACAATCAGATCGAGATGTTTGAATTCAAGCTCCAAAATCTGGGCTTTTACTAAGGGCTTTTTACTAATCAAGGATTTCAGACAAGCCTGAGATAACAGATCCCACGTTCAGTCTTGAACAGGTGAGGGTGGAGGGATATGGGCTCAGACATCTGTCTGTCTATCTGTTATGTCAAGCTGTAGTTACCCAGTTTCCTAAACCGTTACATATACACAAATCTGTTCACACACATTAACTGTACTTACTGCTTTAGCAATCAACCTCAAATTGAAACACGATTAAAACACAGAAAATAAACTACAAACCACATTGGAAAGAGGCAGTATTTGTTTTTGTGGAACTGGTGGTTTCTGTCTACTCAGGAAGATATCTTGAGCCCGGGTTTAATTAGGATCTTTAAATTCTCATTTGTGTGCGACAGGAGGGTGCTAACAGATGAGGTGCTCCGTTTCGGGCTGATTCATGATTGTTTGCATTCATCTGGATTTAAAAAGATAAAATCAAGAAGAATCATTTCAGCCCATCTAGAGAAAAAGATTCCCCTAGAAAAAGCAGTTGTTCCAGCAAGAAAGTAATATTTACTTCCCAGCTTCTGTTAAATTCAAGAAAAGCCTTTAAGGGAGCATCTACATGCTATGGTACACCACCCCCTCTTCCGCAGAAGCACGAGGGAGGCAGACGGCACGCGGGCTTCCAACACCGCAGAGGTGGGGCGCTCAGACCCCTTTGTCCTGTGACTTTGTCCCCGGGTCTTTCTCTGCCCTGAAAGCAGGATCTGGAGAAGAGAAATCAGTTGATGAAAATTGCTACGTGGTTCCCAATGCACCTGGGTCCCTGAGGCAGGCTGGGTGCTGCTGCTGAGTGTCCTGAGGGATCCCGGAGGAGAGGGCTGGAGCTCCCTTGGAGCTCAGCGTGTGCAGAAAACACGGTCCTCTGGTCCGTGTTCCCTCCTCACACCAAAACCACCAGCACCTTTGTGGCACTGTCTTCCCTGCACGATCCTGCGATATTTTTATTTTGTTTATTTACAAGCCCAATGCCCCTGGTGGAGTGAAAGCAGCCGCATGGACTGAGGGCCCCTCCAAGTCCCAGAGCTCCACGAAAATCCTGAGAAAAGTAAGCATCTCAGGCGGAAGCACCTTGACCCAGTGAAGTTTTGAGTGTGGACAAACGAGTAGCCAAGACGGCTCCTGCAGCGTGTCCTGGAGGATGCTGAGCTCAGCCCTGCAGAAGGCGTGGTGTGTGGGTTCCGTTAGATTGCAGAAAGCCAGGAGAGGAGAAGGAGCCCGTGCTTCCCTAGAGAGGGCCCCGAGGCCTGGCTGGGCAGAGGCTTCGTGCCTGGCGCTGCAGCAGGTCAGGGGCTGTGCGGTGGCAGGAGGCACGCCGTGTCCACGTCGGTGCAGCTCAGCCCTCCGTGTTACCAATCCGAAGAACACCAATTACCGAGGGTGTTCTTCGCGTCTGCCACCAACTTTCCTGACTCTGACCTCGCCAACTGCTCAGAAAGCAGCATTCACCACCGTGGACATGCCTGTGTTAAGTTGCCTTGACCATGTCTGCACTGGGCATTTCCAGATGGTCTGGGAATGGGTCGGGGAGGGCACCTCACTCTGTGACCCAGGCTGGTTTCGAACTCCTGGTCTCAAGCGATCCTTCCACCTCAGCTGGTCTCGAACTCCTGGCTCCAAACGATCCTCCCGCCTCGGCCTCCCACAGTGCTGAGGTTACAGACGCCAGCCACCACACTGCTAGAATCTTGTTTTTAACTCCCGGAGCAGTCAAAAAATAAATGTTTGTTGAAGTCAATGTTTAGAAAAAAATTAAAAAGTTAGGTGAATTACTATCACAGGATTAGTAATTGTCACTCTACTGTGAAGCCTTTTTATCCCCCTTACTTAGACAAAAGGCTTTTGACCTGAGACCTTTCTCTATTAAGGGATTTTCTTTCAAATCACAGCACGCATAGACACTCAGTATATCTTTTCTGATACAATTAGGTATGTGTTTTCTTCATACCCTCTTGCCCCAGGAATAAAAAATGTCTGTGTCACTCTCAAGTTCTGTCGCCGTGAAACCTTGCTGGGTCCTATCAGTGCTCCACGGGACAAAACGTGAGGAACAGAGGTGGCTCGGCTGCTGTGCTTCTACGAGGACTGACTCAGGCCTCCCGGCTGAGGCTGCGAGGCCACTGCTCGCTGTTGGCCCACTTGTCAGGATGTCCCAGCTTGAGCACCCCAGGGGGAAAGAGGTCGAGGGGTGCATGGCTGCTTGGAGCCCGTTCTCCAGAGAAAGCTCCCTGTTTGAGGAAGTTTTCTGACACTAGAACTCATTTTGGTTTCTTGTCAGTAACTGGAGGGGAAAATCCAAAGCCTTTGTTGCTAAGATACCTAACATCCTTCCATGGATAGAGAGGGAGAGGGAGGGAAGGAGAGAGAGCGGAGGGGGAGAGAGGGAGAGAAAGAAAGATGGGGGAAAGAGGGGAAGAGAAAGACCGAGGAACAGAAGGAAGGAGAGAGGGAGGGAGGGAGAGAAAGAGGGGAGAGAGAAAGGGGGGAAGAGAGAGGGGAGGGAGTGGGGGGAAGAGAGAGGGAAGGGAGGTGGGGGAAGAGGGGAGAGAGAGGGAGAAAGAGAAGGGAGGGAGATAGGGAGGGAAGGAGGGAGAAAGACAGAGATTTTAAGGCAGTTTTACTCTTCATGTGGTCTGCTAGCCCCTTCCTCCTCTGCCTTTCTTCTTCTATGTGTTTTAAAAGCTATTAATCTGTTTTGGAAAGCAAATCTCTGCCTCTATTGTGAGCACCTCAGATTTTTCTTTTGCATTTTAAGGGCATTCTCGCTGGAAGGGCTTAGGCATGCTGGACAAACTATTATACCAGTGGAAGTCTGTCCAGTTTCCGATAAAACCAAAACTAATTTATTTTTTGTTTATCCTCCAGTACCTTTGACAGAGCTTCCTCGGGAGATGTGTATCTCCATTTCCCACTCCTTTCCATGTCATCTCTTTTTGTTTTGTTTTGCAACTGACAAGGGGAAAACAATCTGACACGAACCTCTCAAGACGTTTTTTTGCTGCTCAGATGTGATAAAAATCTTGCCTAAAACCATGTCCAACCTTTTCAGCAGAAAGTCCAGATGGCTTTGCAGCCTGTGTAACAGACTTCACTGATGCGTCTCAGAGTGTCGGCAGGGCAACGTCTTTCTAGAAGCAGAAATGCAAAACAAAAGACAGCATCTATGGTTTAGGGAGAGCTGGGGCCTGGGCTGCTGAGGGTCACCTGGGAGTGCAAACAAAGAAAAAACTTAGAGCAGGCTCAGAAGACAGCCTCCCACCGATGAGCACTCCATCAGGGGGCTGCGGGGTGAGGAGGAGATGGCGGGTACAGGAATAGATCACTTGAGAAGAGGAAGAATTTAACTTTGCCACCATTAAACATGAAGGACTGTGGCAGGGTCAGCTCCACGGTGGCCTCATCTCTCTGTCGGGGTGCGCTTGCAGTTCTGTTATGAGAAATTTCATTTCCGATGCCAACCACATGTGGATATGCTGAGGCTCAGGTGAGCAGGGTATGTGCAAGAACAGGGGCCCGGGAGGACTCGTGATGCGTGATGCCCGGGACCTGGTGGGGGATGCGGCTCCTCGCTGACCCATCTTCAGTGTGAGGATGAATTCCTCGTTTTTGTCAGCCACAGCTGCACACTCTGAGCGCGTGGAGTCCCTCACAAACAAGCCAGTTGGCCCTCGCCTCATCTGATGATGTTCCGCCTTACAGCTGGGGAAACTGAGACTGGAAGAAGGCAGCACCCCTCGCGCTGTTCCACTGACGGCCAGAGGAAGGGCCCACGGGTGTTGTCCCTGCGATTTCTCAGCTCTTTTGTTCCACTCTGACACAAATGTCTTGCTGCCCCCATCCAGCAATGCTAACCACTGGACCGCGCTGCTTTGCCTTTCTGTTCTCTTGCCCCCAGCTTCGAAGTTTTGCTGAGCTCATTATTACACTTGTGATGGCATTCCAGTCAAATCATATCCTTCTCTGAGTTAAAAATCGACTCTCCCCTGATGCCAGCCCTAATTAGCACTACCCAGTTCTGACAACCCATGTGCCCACAGTGTGGAGCGGTGGCTCTCAGCCCTGCCTGCAAATTGTATTCTCCTGGGGAGATTTAAAACCTGTCCCCTGCCAAGGCCCCGACCTAGACCAACTGTGATAGGATGCCTGGGCTGGGGCCAGGACGTCTCTGTTTGTCAAAGCAGTTTTCTGCGTGCAGCCGGAGTCACCAGCAGAGGGTAAGCAGCTGGCTTCTGCGGGAACAGCCCACGTCCTTTCCTAGTGAAAACGTGTTGAATGTCTTCATTACGTGTGTTCTCTCACTTCAGCTGTGGAAACTCGTGTCCCTGGAAGGCCAGCACAAGGCCTTTCTGTCTGAGGTCATGCTGTCATGTCTGGTGCAGAGCTGGACACGTGACATTTGTCACTGTTGGCTGGCTGATTGATGGGGGCTGGGGAGTCTGAACGTGATGTGGGACATGGGAAAGAAACATCAGAGGAGCTAAAAACCAAGAAATGACCTTCATGGTGTTGCAAAGTCTTGGGAGGGGTTTGAGAGTTGGGTGTAGGAAGATATGCTGGGGTACAGGTATTTGCACCCCAGGCAGAAGGCGTTGAAGTGGATTGCTGTGCACTTTGGACCTCTTTAAGCCATGTAGGTATGATCAGATAGACCACCACAATTCCACCAGAAAATGTCTGGGACAATATCAGAGACATCTGATGCAATTAGGAGAAAAGAAAGAGGAGTTCACTAGACAGGGAGGGTGAGAGGGCCCTCAGTGCTGCTCTCCCCTGGCAGTGGGAGTCTGGGCCCCCAGCTGACATGTGCGCCTCTGTTTCTTCAATGACCTATCTTGATAAGATTTTGGATCTGCCTCTAGAATCCTGATTTATTTAGAGATCAGAAATAGCAGAATGCATGAAAGGGTGGCTCATTAAGAATGTTTGCTTTTTAGAGTTACCTAAGTCTAAAATACAGAATAATGATAAATGGTTTTATTTTTCAAAATATTTTTCAGAGAAATAGTCTCTAGTATCATTGAATATGGGAGAAGCAGAACATCTTTAAGGTCTGTTAATTCACAGACTTTAGTAGGAAAAGGTGGCCTGTGTGTGGTGCAGCAGTAAGCTAGCTCTTGCTGTGTAATGACCATCCCCAAGCCCAGTGGCTCAGTCAGCAAGCATTTGCTCCTCACTCAGGAGTCTGTGGTTGGGCTGGGGTGGGGTGATATAGGGTGGTCCGTGCAGCTCGGCTTCCAGCTGTGCTGTGGGGTCTGGCCCATTCTATGTGCACCTCATCCCCCTTGGATCAGCCCCTCTGAGATCCCTTCTTCTCATCATGCTGGCAGATGTGCCAGGGTCCAAGTCCATCTGGTCAAGTGAACTTCAAGTCTTCTACTGCAAAATTCCTTTTTCACTCATTCCTTCCTCTTTTCTTACTGCCAGAAAAATATGCTCCTTCTCTGTTCCCAGCCTGGCTCCTCGCTAAGATGCTCGGCGCTGTCCTGCCTCCTGGGTTAATGAAGCAGCAGCAGCCTTTGGTTTGGGCTCCTGGGCCATGAGCAGGTCCCACATTCTGGTCCCCCTGTGCTCCAGAGGGCCATGTGGTCACCCTGGCCTCTCCCCTGCTCCGGGTCTTGAAGTGAATAAGGTGCAGTTGCCTCTTTGAATGTGACTCATTGTCCTAACGGCTGCTTCACACCTGGCCATCAACCACCTGCTGAAGTTACCTACCCGACCGGGGTGGGGGCAGGTGGGAGCCCTTGAGGGAGGGGTCCTTTTCCCGGCTTCCCCTCCATCCTGGCCACAGCCACTGCACTTGTCTCATCTCGCAGGGTGGGATGGACAACGTCTTGTTGATTTTCCCACTCTGCCTTCCAGCTGTTTAAAGATGCTTCCTTTTTTTGGTGCTTTTGGGATTTTTTTAAAATAAAAACTATCAGAGTTGCCTATGCAGTGGTCTCTCTGCTTCTTATCTGTCTTACTTCCAAGCTCTTTAGCCTGGCTGGTGGCTGCAGGTATAATGGCGTCTACAGATGAACGCCCATCGAAGGCTGCCCTCGAACCATGGATGGTTCTTCCACCTCCCCTCCTGTTCCTACACTGATGGCCACTCCCAGCCTCTCACACCACACCCCACAGCCAGGCTGATGCCAGCTCCGTGCCCCCCATGCTGCCTCTCCCTGGGGCACCCCCAAGCCTTTCCTCCTGACATCGCGGGGCTCACACAAACACCACCTCCTCTACGAATCAGTTCCCCCATGTGTGCTCCTATAACACTTAAAGATATCTTTCCTGTGTTACCCATTATGCGATATAATTTGTCCATTCATTCAATGAATATTTGCTGAAGACCTGTTCAAAATGCTTTTTCAGGCGCCTCCTTGAGTGCAGCCCATCGTATCTTCCTCATTTTTAAATTCCTCGTGGCTTCATAGACGCTCAGTAAATATTCACTGAAAAGGCATTTGGATTTGAAATCAAAACATGCAGACGCAAGCCGGCCGCTGTGTGCTCTCTGGCTAACCAAATACGGGACACACACGCACTGGTCAGAAAGCCCCTCCTGTTGGTGAAATGCTGAGGAATTACAAAGGGCTTCCTTGGCTCTTTGGTTACGGTACTGACGGTGACATCATGGTGCAGGGATTTAACGGGTCCAGACAGTTACGGACTCTGTGTGTGCTAATTTAAAGGTAACAAGATAAAATAGTTATTTATTTAATTGTGTTAAAAATAAAACACAGAAGTGACTTAGCTGCTGAATGTTTATACAGATGAGAAAAATCAAGTGGCCAAGCAAATATCATCAACTCTGGTTACCACCAACAGAGGGTGACAGCAGTCTTTCATATGGGGATAGACTTGAACAGGTGAATTTTAGAACCTAAATGGATGATAAAAGGAAGAGCTTACATACATTATTGAAAATGAAACCCATCAAAATATTGAGTATCAATGCCCCACATAAAGCCATTACGAAGATCAACCTTGAACAGAAAACTCTTTCTTTTCTTGATGCTTCTCTCTTCTCTGTCTCTGTCTTTCTCCCGCCTTCTCTCCTCAGGGTTCATTAATTTGGCTGATTAAATACTAGGGCGACTGCTTAGAATTTAGAGTGAAGACTAGGGATCCCTGAGAAATCATTACGGATTTCTTATGGTTTATTTCCTGTCATTGAATTTTGTACTGGCAGCTCTGGTATAATCCTGTCAGGTAGCTAATTTTTAACAAATAGACTCTATATTTTAAAGCAGTTTTAGGTTCAAAGCAAAACTGGGCAGAAGCTACAGAGATGTTCCCTATAGCCCCTGACCCCACACATGCACCTCCTCCTCTATTATCAAAGTCCCCACAATTGATGGCCCTACAGTGACACATCGCCACCGCCCGGACTGTACGGTTCAGAAGAGGGCTCACTCTCACTCTGCTGTCGTGCACTGCATGGGTCTGACAAATGTATACAATGGTTCTACCACTATAGGACACACACAGTTTCCCTGCCCTAAAATCCCCCGTGCGCCACCTCCTCACCCCCTTCCTCCAGCCCCCGGCAGCCACTGATCATCTCACTGTCTCCAAGGTCTTGCCTTTTCCACAACGTCCTATAGATGGAATCATACAACATGTATCCTTTCCAGACGGGTTTATTCCACACAGCAATATGCATTTATGTTTCCTCCCTGTCTTATTTCTTTATAGTGCTGAATCCTATTCCACAGTCTGGATGCAGGAGAGTTTGTTTACCTGCTGGCTTACTGAAGGGCATTTTGATTGCTTCCGTGTTTTGGCAACCATGAAAAAGCTACTATAAACATCCATGTGCCTTCTTCTGTGTGGACACAAGTTTTCAATTCATTTGGGTAAAAACCAAGGAGTGAGACTGCTGCACCGTATGGTCATTGTTGGTTTGGTTTAGCAAGAAGCTGGCACCCTGTCTTCCGTATTGGCTGTACGGTTTTGCGCTCCCACCAGCAGCGATGGACGTTTCTGCGCTCCACACCCTCGGCATTTGACAGCATCAGCATTCTGGATTTTGGTACTGTATCTTAGCGTCGTTTTACTTTGCATTTCCAGGTAGCTAATTTTCCATCACATAATTTATTTTTGTGAATGATTAGCAGGTCAGGGAGCTCTTTAACATGGACCACCTCTATTTCTATTTTTCTCTGGAAAGGACAGGATAGACAGAGCATGGAACGCAATTTTTTCTAGCACTTTCTCTTCGCAGCTGCAACAGGGCTGGAGAAGCGGTTTTCCAGGACAAACAGATGCGGTTTCTTATACCTTGGTTTTGGCAACAATCAAATTCCATGAGATCCATGACTAAGATTTCCTACAGGGAAGAAGTCCCCAAAAGGCAATACTTTTTCGATAAAATTCAGTTCTTTAAAGGATGCAGATTTAGACTAACCTAACTCCCTGCCTCTGACAGCAAACCCTACAGACATTTTTGTGTTGTGTTGTAGGAATTCGCACCTGAAGGAATGATATTTGGGACGTGTCTGAGGTTGCCTCTAGGGGGTGCAGGACTCCATCCCAGAGGGTGACTGATAAACATTGCCTGTCATGTTGGGTATTGAGCACCAAACTTGATCTGGAAAGAAATGTGCCATTGCTGGCGAGTGCTGCCTCTCAGTGGATCCTGACTCTTGGGTCTCAGTCTCACCCCGTGCGTATAGATCAACATCCTCCACGCTGACCGTGGCCTTTTCATCTTGGAAGTTGCCTTTTCAGATGGGCATGCGCTGGCAGCAGTCCCTGTATCGTGGGCCGGGGCCAGCTCCTTGACGGGGGATTCTGTAAGACTTGTGGGTGGTCCCGGGTGGTGTGGTGGCAAAACTCACTACCTCTAGGAGTGGCGTTTTGTCGTTTGTTTCTGGCTTAGGTTTAATATTTGAAAAGTTTTGTAAAATGTGTCAGGATGGATGACTATCATTTCAACAACAGGGATTTCAGCAGAATTACATATTAACATCTCCGCGAAGCACAAGCCTCCCAGGTTCAGGGCCTGGCAAGGCAGGATGAGCCACAGGCTCTGGGGTTGAGATCGCAGTCTCCGGGCTGGTGGTGCTGGACAAGTCAGCCCTGGATTTTGACAGGAGGGAGGTGCTGTCTGGGGTGCGGCCATTTCCCTCACGAAGCACTGCAACCTCTCCGCTCCCCGTTTGCTGCTCTCCCGGCCCCTGTTTTGATTCAGGACATTCCTGAGGTTCCCTTCAGTTCCCAGTCTCTGCAGCCGTGTGGACTGCCACCTGTGGGCACACCTGGGCCACCTCATTCTGCCTGGAATCTCCATCTTCAGTGTCTTCCATTCCCAAGATTTTATTTTAATTTCATCCTTTGTTTCCAAGCTCTCTGGGTCTTCATGTGTTTCCTTTAACTTCATCCTTCATTCTCCAATTTGCTTGTCAGTGCTCGATTTTACCAGAGTCTCTATAATTTCCTGCTGCTTTGTTTATTAATTCCCTCATCAAATGTTGAACTGGGTCTGTTTTGGATGGAGCTCTGTGCCAGGTGCTGCTGTCACGCAGGGTGAGCCGTCTGAAGGTGTTTGTGTTTATGCAGTGGGACAACTTCCGACTTCGCCACACCTGGTGCTGAGAGACACTCCCAGAGGTTAAAATATTCACCAGTCCTGAAGAAGCAGCTGAGGCTGAGCACTCCTGCTAACCTATCGTGATGTTGGAATCAATGAGAAAAACTTCACTGACTCCTAATAACGTTCCTTGGATGAAAAAGAAAAACAGAGGAAGAAGAGACAAGAATCCATCTAAACCTACTATCCAAACCCTAGAGGCCACAGAAGTGAGAGTCCTCACCCACACATTGTTTTACTAATTTACTGGGCAGACATTTCTGAGGCCCTTTCTGTGCTGGTCGCTGTTCCAGGCATGGGGGTATTGATGCAGTGATGGTGGACGCTGCTGTGCTCCAGTTGGGTCTAGGTACTCATGGCACCCCTGGAGGGGATCTCCGTGGTTGGAACTGGGATCAGTGGAGAGGGGAGGAGGCTCTCCAGGACCCCAGCGGCTTCACTCCGACTCTCACTTCCCCAAGGAAGAGGCAGGGAAAGAGGCGACAGGATTGTAAAGACAAGGAGAAGTTTCTGGTAACTTGGATTAAAAGTAAATCGAGGTTAAAGTTTGAACTTACTTAGTATCAAATTGAACCAAATGACGCCGACAATATTTTGAGCTACAAGAATGCAAGTTTCATCTATTGCAACTTAATAGCTAAAATGCGTGCTTTGGAGTAAACGCGGATCTCAATTATTCACATGAAGCTGCCGCTGCTCTGCCCAACCTAGATCTGCCTAGAAGCAAATGGAGAGTCAGACAGCCTCGGCAGCTCCAGAGCTGGGCAGCACGGAGCCGTGAAGACCAGTGCTCCTGGGGGTCACTCGGGAGGCCTGATTGTACATCCTAGCGCTGCCTTTACACAGCTGTGTGATCTCCAGCAAACCTCATTTCGCCTTCAGTGGGGGACGGTGGGCACACCAACCTCATGCTGGTACCAGTCCTGCCCCCCGCCACATACTGAGTGCCCACACCAGGCACTTGTGCTGCTGCTGATGGCATTACTTTTGTTTCTGGTGTCAGTTTTGTTTAGGCTTTTGGGGGGAAAATGCCTAACAAAAGGCTTTCCAGGAGCAGGGAGTGGGTGGGGCCCACGTGAGCCATCTCTTGTCTTGGTAACAGGTGTGATCCTTCAGAAAATTCCCAAACGTCTCCAATAAATGCTTAGTGGGTTGTTCCGGGAAATGAAGAAAAAATGACACCCAACGTTGCTGTTGTTTAATATCTGAACATACCTGCATCTTCCATGTTCAGATAATCTGAACTCAGAGGAGACGTGAAGAGCTGGCCCAGGCACCTGGAGCATCCCCCTCCCTTCTCCAGAGAGACCTCACAACACAGATGAAGACCCTGAGTGAGAAGACAGTCTCTGAGGCTCCTCAACCCTCACCCTGGCTCGTAGAGCCCTGGGTCCCAGCAAAGACCTTGCTGCTTCTGTCTCCCACCGGACCCATCACTGGATGCATTTTCCTCAAGCCGGCACCCACGCTACCGTCTCTGCCCTGTGATGATGGAAGCGTAGTTAAACGCAGCTCTTTCTGGAGCCAATGCGCTGCATCTTAAGCCTCCCTGAGAATGTAAGTGCAATTTAGGAAAGCAGAAGGAATGATTGAGTCTGTGTCCTAATCCCTGAGAGTCTGTACTCACTCAAGTGAGCAGCCTAATCCTCCCGCTACCTGCAGCCTCAGGATGGAATCCTTAATTACCAGAGTCTCATCTCTGCGTCACCAGCACTACCTGAGTACCATCTGTCGCTCAAATAAACTCATGTGAAAATAAAGTATTAAAATCAATAATTCAACTTGGAAGTGAAATGGAACAGAAAAATGACTTTCCTGCTTGCTGTGTCCTGGATTTGCAGGCGGCCAGTTTTGCTGACTCCTGCTCCTCCTTCTCCCTGAAGCACCTGAACCCGGTGGGTGCTGGCTGGCATGCACCAGAGATGCAGGGGGCATGCAGCTTCTGCTTGGGGGGTGTGGGGGCTGTACTTTCTGGAAACAAGGGCAATAGCCATACCTTCTTCCAGGAGCCCCTGTGGCCACCTCCGGGTCCAAGTGGGCCCCTGGCAGGCGCCATGCTGGCTCCGAGGCTGACGCGGCAGGTCCAGTTATTATGTTGTGGCCTGAATGTGTGTTTCTCTTCACTTCATCACATTTTAGCTTCAACACTGAACAGTTTCAAAGCTCACCCAAAGTCCCCTGTCTCCCGACGTCTCTCCTGAGTTCTCATTTCTGGAGTGGTTGTGAAGAGAGCCGAGCATACCAGTTGTTTATGATTTTAGTCCGGGCGTCGCGGTGAGCGTGCCCATCTCTCCTTTGGCTGTCACAGTAACCCTGTGTGGTCGGCACTGCCACGTTTTCCATTTAGAGAGGAAGAAAAGGATGCAGGGAGCTGAGGAGCCTGCCCAACCACAGGCAGGTGGGCACCAGGGTCCAAACCTGGCCTTCCTTTCCTGCCTGTCCCTCCTCTGTGGAGGTATCACTGCCATGCTGCACACAGCTGCCATGCAGTGCCCCGTCCCAGGTGTCCGTGCTTTGCCCCCTCTGCCCGTGAGGCTGGGCACAGCCACCGCCGCATGCTGAGCTTCTGTGTCTTCTATTTTCTGTGTTTCGCCATCTGTGTATAGATGGTGGGGGAGGAAGTGGACACAGGAGGGTGGCAGGAGACACGATCTTGGGTTTTCTCACCATTTCACCTGACCAGAGGCTGGAATTTCATTTGGAATTCTTCAACCTTTACATCCAATGATACAGTCAGGGCCCTTCATCCATTTCCTCAGCAAGCATCTGCTGAAGGCCCGGTGAGAGCCAGGAACTGGCTGTGGAGTGGGGTGGGTGTGCCCAGGTGAGTCCAGGGTCCTCAGGGTCTTACCTGTGTGGGGGAGGGCCACTGGGGGACAGCTTTGGGGAGAAGGACGAAGGGGCATGGACCCTGAATGCCTCTGAAGTGACTCAGAGGTGGGGCCTGAACTTCTGAAAGATGCCTCTTCCACCTGTCCCTCAATGCCCCTCCTCTGGCATTCCACAGCTGGGGGTGTCCTGCTGCCTGCCAGAGGGTCTTGGCAGTGGATGACAGATGGCACAATGTTCATGAGGCCTCACTGAGGGCCAGGCATTGTGCACTAAGTGGTAGAACTGAGTCTGCCCATTCCAAAACATGTCTCTGCCACTCATGAGTGATTGTCTCTTCCAGATGTGGGGCGATTGTAGTGACAAGAGTCCCTGCTTGCAGAAAGCACCGACGTTTCCACAGCAGAGCTCGCCACCGTGCCAGCGCCTCCCGGGATAACGGGAGAAACACAACTAAAACAGGGCACAGGGTCACCTCTGCCCAGGTGGGATGGATGGCTTCCTGTCCCCGGTCAGAGGGAGGGTGAGAGAGCTGCAGTGGCCACACAGGCTGCAGAGAAGCCAGGGCGATCTCCAGGCTTCACTCTTGCGGAAGGAAAGGCAGTTGTGGAAACCACACAGCCCGTGTAGCTGCTCAGGAGCCCTGCAGACCTGAGGCTCAGTGAGCCCGGCCCTGGCCTTAAGACTTACTCACTTAGGAATCTGACATTCTGGATTCTTATTATGAGCTCTGTCTTCCTGTTGATCTGGGAACCATCACCAACATTTTGAAAATCACACCAAGAGGAGAGCTGCCAGCCATCGACACGTGCTCCCCAGTGGAGCTGAGCAGCTTTCCCTGCGACCCCCTCCCTTCCAGCAATGACATCTCCCCTTGCAGGTAACCAGCCCTGCCCGCAGCTGGGCTCTACTTGCCCTGTCTTCCTAGGAAGTCCCTTATGAGAAGAAAAGCCAAACAGACTATCGCTGAGGGCCTTAACTCAGCAGACGGGCTCTGTTCCCGAAGCCAGTCCTTCCTCCTCCTCCTCCTCGTCAACCTCTTCATTCCCACATCAGCCTTTCCACGGCCAGTGCCCAGTCTCCGGGGAGACCTCTTCCCACACCCACCCTGGCTGTCCAGCCACCTCTGACCCACATGACAGACCTGAGCTTAGGATTTCACAGGAGGGTCTCAAGTACCACGTGGTAAAGTGCAGAGTTCAGGAAACTCATGACCTCGTCAGAGGTTCCCGAGATGTGACAGTAACCTGCTGACCAACTGAGGGGAGAGAGGCCCCTGAGAGCATCTGTTAGACACGACCCAAACAGAAGCAACGAGCGTGCCCCCGGCTGTCCGAAAGCATCAGCGGCTTTCCTGGAGGAGCACGGCCCTGGGCTGCTACAAGCACCGTGGTGTTGGCAGTGAACTCGAGGCCCTCTCTGGCCTTGGATATTTCACTGTTTATGCAAAATTCCCTAGAATATATTTTATTGTCGTAATGGGAACAGAGAAGTTCACCTAAGAAAGATGCAGAGGGCATCCTCAGGACACTGGTTCTGCAGCCAGCCTCACTCTCACCCCCTTTCTTATCAGCACTCTTCTCACAGAGAGAAGCCTCCCCGAGGTTCCACCATGAGGAAGTGGGGTACAGTTAAGGGGTCCTGGACAGGGAGCCCTGAGTTCCTCTCCCCATTAAGTCTCCCTGGGAGTTTGGGAAAGGGTTCCGGAGGGGAGGCCAGGGATGATTTGAGTTGGCACAGACCCTTCTTCCACTCAGTGGGGTGGGGGCTTTGCGGGGAGTGGTCAGGAGGCAGCTCAGGAACAGTGGAGCCAGGCAGCAGGTGCTGTAGGTGACAGGGTGAGGGTCTGCAGGGGCTCCTGGGCCTCTGCATCAGCCCTAGCCAGCACACGTGGTTTCCACGGTTTCTGCCTTCAATGACTGCTGCTGGGGCACCCGGCACGGCGGAGTGAGCGCAAAGCGTCCTGAGTGCAGTGTTTGGCATGGGTGATGTTTCTAAGCCTCCCAGCAAGCCATACATCATGAAATATTGATATGGTTCCACTAGACTGCTGCACCTGACATTTGATTTATAGCTTTAGGTGTTCTTTTTTAATTCTAAACAGTCAATGAGGGATCAAAGGAAATGTCATATTTGTAGGGCTCAAGCTCAGAGGGGCTCCTTGAAAGCCAGGCAGGGAGGCACTGTGGTTGCTCCCACAACGGGCCCTTCCCTGGCCTCTCAGGGAGGGGCTTTGAAGGGCCCCTCTGCAGGTGGAGACGCCCCTTTTCTACACCCCAACATCTCAAATATTTACCACATTAAATATCAGCCTCCAGAATATTGCCTTCATTTAAGCTTTTCACGTTCCAATGATTTTTTATTATTTCCATCGACCAAAATAAATGAAGAAAATGTTTTAGACTACACTTGAAAGCATGTAAAAATCAATAACTGGATTTTAAAAGATTTAAAATGTCTTGAATACATTCATTTTCAAACATTTTCCTCTGATCTTTAAATAGCTTTTCTTGGAGCATAACAGTTTTTTGAAAAGTCAAATATGGAGCATTAAGGGTATAATTACCATTTTAATTATAACTCAATCATCCTATCTGCTTTGCATAGAAATTAAAGCTTTTATGTCAGGATTTTGGGCTCTCACAAATGTTCAGGAGCAATTAATGTTAAAAGTTTAATTTTTTTAAAGACTGAGTGTGAACTTTGCAGTTCTTAATTTCCTTCTTGCTCAGATGGGGCAGCAGAGATGCTCCCATTTGTCGTTTAATTTCTGAAGTGAGTTCATTTCCCCTCTGAGTCGGCTCCCACATCCCTGTGACAGGCGGCGTCGCACAGTGGGGAAGGGAGTGGATGGTGCCAGGCTGCTGGGCGCGGGCCCTCCTCTGCCTCGGCGATGGCAGCTTCCCCGCGTCCAGGCTTGCCTCACCCTGGCTTCCTCATCCACAATGTGGACTTGTAGAAGCCCTTGCCTTGTGGAGTTGCTGCAGGACTCCTGTGAATGCCACGTGCAAGGTGCTGACAGCAGTGTCGGCCACGGCACGCCCCGTGCCGGCCTCATTATTTTCTGAAGTCCCCTTTTTGCTTTGATCTAAAATAATCCCAGTCATTCCGGGAGTTATTGATTTTCCTCCTACCAGAAATACGATTGTTTGAAAAACGGTACAATCTATAAATCCTTTGTATTCAGAGCAGTGCTTACTAGATTACCAAGCAGGACGAAGCCCTGGGAGTCTTGCAGAAGCAGGGCCCTCACCCCGTGCACACTGGCCTGGTTATAAAGTGACGAGACTGCTTTCAAAGTCTTTATTTTGCATCGGTGAAAATGCCATTTGGCTAAAACTTAAGCAGATTTTCATTGAATTTTGCCCTGAGAAGGAAATACTAAAATGATAGATTTTCCCATCATTTTTCTGCGAATGGGTGATGTGCTTAGCTCTTCACTCTGGAGGCACAGAGTTGCAGTTTTGTGTGCGTGTGTCTCTGCCTGCCTGTGCACGCTTGTGTGCAAAACGCAGCCTGGACATTTTTCTCCCAGTTAAACCCCCGGTCTGAGATCTGGTCCATTTCCTCTTGAGCGGCCACTGCTCAGGCTGGAAGGGAAAATCATTTTTATGGGCATTGCCGTGGCAAAATAAAATTATTCCATTTTCAGAAAGGCTGTGGTATAGGCCCCTCCCTTCCCGCATATTTTTGCTGACAGCCTAGCTCTGCTTCACTTTTTATTTTAGCCAACTTTTACGTTTTTTATTTTCTTCACTTGTGCTTAAAGTCTTACGTATATTAGAAAAAGAATGAATGGAGGCAGGCAGATGTAATTTAAAACTAAGTATGATGTGGTATCTTCTATACCTCGTACCAGATCATGTTCCCTGAGACTTAATCACTGAATATCACTTACATAATCAAGCATAATCCCAAGCATAATTACAAAACATCCCATAATCTCCATGAGCCTGATAGGCATAGTTGATTGGCTTCGTAAGTGATCATATGGATTTTTCTAGAACACTGAGGGTTTCATATAATTTTTAAATTTTTGGTGAAGGGAAATTATTAAATATCTAAGTGAAAATGATCTAGTTTTGATGGTTCTGGGAGAGTCTAAACAAGCTCTCTTCCGGGAAGCTGTCCCTTTCTCAGGCGCTGTCTTCTGGTTTAGTTTGGGTGTCAGAGTTGGCAATGTGGGGTAAGTCCAATTCCTGGTGTTGCTGGTGCGTCCATCTGCCCCTCACTCCTTGGGCAGCACTGAGGGCTCCGTGCCCCTGGGTTCCCTGAAAGCCTATCAGCAGGGGACGCCGGCAGAGGTAGGCCTGGGGCGGTGGTGGGTCAGTTTGTGTGGCTGTGGTGGGTCAGTTTGTGTGGCTGTGGTCTCTGTTGGCCGGCCACACCCCTTCACTGGGGTTCCAGCTTGGAAGGGTGGCTGGACACATGGCTGCCCCTCTGCACCTCAGCCTTCCTGTCTCAGGCTTGGTACCCATCCCGTCGCCTCCCTGAAGCCTGCCCACTCCTTGCCAGTGCCCTCTCCCTCAATCCCTGGTATGAGTTCTGGGCTCCTGCTGGACTCTGATCTATAAAAACATTAACATTAGGAGGAGGCCCTGTCCCCTCTGACTGGGTGTGAAGTGTTTGCCACTTGTAAACCTGCATTCTGAATACCTGGGCAATTTAAGATGATGAAGAATATACTATACTTTTATTAGACACCACAAAATCTATGTCAATTTCTAGTATTTATTATTAGTCAGTTTCATAGTAATCAATCAAATAAAAGAGAAATCCACCCACAAAGAAGCACGCAGTCACAGGTGATGGGTCCTGTGACAGGAATGTGGTAAAGCCTGTCATAGGATAATTTGGTACTGTTTATCTTTGCAACCTCTTGCAGCCTGTAAGGTACCAGAATTTCCCTTTAAATTCAAACACTGTCAGTTGCCTGCATAATGTGAGAACCACACAGGAGTGAGGGAGGTCACGGGCTGGGCCAGAAGGATGTGGGAAAGCCGGACTGTTTGCTAGAAACAAGCAGTACCATTTGCGTTCCTGGTGTAGGGAGTGACTTGGATTCATTTATTTATTATTCATCCATGCCTTTGTGGATTTCTCAGAGCACATATAATCGCTGAGTGCTGGGGTTCAGATTCCACCTGATCTCTCTGGGCACTGCTGCCCTCATTTACAAGTGGGGGTGACAATACTTGCTCATTCAACTCAGGACTGATGCAAAGGTCACCTGGGACTGTGTCTGGGAAGGCCTCTGTGGGCTCTAAAGTGCTGTCAAAGTGCAATTTGTCCCTGTCAGAAGAAATAGCTGGGAGTGTGGGGATGTCTCGTTACTGAGTTGGCCACAGTCGGAATAATCCAGTTCCCACCCTTCCACTGGAGAAAGCATCTCCCAGATCACACCCCACAAATTCCTGTGGTAGATAAAGGGGCTGCTAGCCTCCAGACAGGCATTTGTCCCAGTGGAAAATTACCCAGGGTAGATGGACTGTGCTTCAGTGGCTTACGAGTGTGGCCGGTGGCCTTATTTCTGTTGTCTGCTTTCAACTGCATCCAAAATCCTGGCTGGAGATGATAAAAGAGTGAAGGAGCTCAGAGTAAAGAGGGATGTGTGACCTGTACGCAGAGATGCAGCATATGGTATGAGAGCGGGGACACCCCAAAACGGTGAGGAAGTAAGTTCACTAAAGGCTTCTAGGCCAATTGTCACAAGCAAGCATGATCCCGCCTGTGGCTCATACCTCAAGAAGCAACACAGGTAGGTAGAATAAAACAAAAAAACAGCACAGAAAAGCAAACACGAATGTTTACCAAACTTCCTGGGGGTGGGCTGGAGAAGACCTTTCAAATCATAAAAGCAGAAGGATAAGTCATAGAGCTGACAGATAGATTACCTAGAAATTAAAATTTTTGTCTATATCAAAAACTCTCCATCATAATCAAAATAAAAGAGATAAAAGACATATTCAGATAATAACGATGGGTTAGCAAGATCTCAAACAGAATGATTATTATCACAGCATCCTGGCTGATAAGAACTCATTGCACAAATTCCTCCTATATCAGAACTTGAAAAGAGTATATTCCATGATTAATGGACAGCTGGCATTTTTCTTTCTATAGAGTTTTGGGAACTATGCAATGCATGTGTCCCTCTTTGTCTTGAATGCCAAGGCATTCTGTGCCGCGTCTGAGCACTGACCTTAGCTTGTTGTACTTACTTTCTGGGACATGACTTCCCCTGGGAATTAGACATATAAATATAATGACGTAGCTGAATGTCTGGCCAGAGAGTCACCACGTTGTCTTTTCCTTACCAATACAGATACTTCCTTTGTATGGAGTCCCAGCAGTGGGACTACTGGACCGATGCGTGTTTAATGTTTCTGAAGTTACCGGTGTGTCCTGCCAGATTGTTTCGTGTAAGGTGCAGCCCACCAGCAGTGTGTGCGTTACCACCACCCTCACCCTGTACCGCACTGGAACTCTGCTCCTGTAGACCTGGCCTCAGCTCACCTCTTGTTACCCCTTCCCGTTCCTCATTCCTTCACGTCTTGTCTCCATTCTTAGACTCACAGCGGCCTCCAGCCGCCCAACCACTCCTGGTCAGATGGAAAGCAGGCATTGAAATTGAGTCCCTCCCATAAGGTTGGTAGGACGCTTCTTGCCATTCTGGTGTCTGAGACTCAACGAACATCACTGTCTTTAACATAGCAAAGTGGGACTCCCAAAAGTATTTGAATTTTAAAAGAGAAAAGGCAGTGATTTGTCCAAATAACAGATTATCCAGATGTAGGGTCTGGAATCTAACATCTCTCAAATGACACCATGTAGATGTCACTTTGATTTTAGGGGAGTTGGCCTTAGTGAGGAGGCCAGGATCTGAGCTCAGGCAAGCCCTCAATTTTACATCTTAGGGTATGTCCTTGGTGAAGGCAAAGTGCCTCCTCTCAGGCTAAGAAAAACCACCAGACTGTGGTGTAACAGATAGTTCTTAGTCATAATATATGCAATTTAACAACTCTCTGCAAAAAGGGAATTTTTCACAATGAATTATTTGGTAGCTTTGGTGCTGACTTTATAGCTGTCCTTCTGCCAGAGAACAGTAGTGGTGAGATTTGCTGTCAGTCTGTGGGGTCCTATTTTTCTATAATGAGAGATGATGTGGTGAGCTACAAAATAAGAGACAGATGATAAAACAATTCCTTAATAAAAAAATATTAGAATACAACAGGCTGGCAGGCAAATGATAAAATGCCCCTTTCCTGTTTTCTAAGCAGTGTAATAAAACATTTTGGAGGTGGGGCATTGTGGATGTGCAGTGCAGTATTGCAACTGTAAACGGAACCGACCTGGCCCAGAATCAGAGCCTGTGGCAGCACGGGGTCACTGGGATTCATTGTTCAGTGAGAACATATTTTACTATGAAATGTTCTGATGACATTAGAATGTAAAGTTCCCACAACGTAAACAACAGGTTTCATTCCATCTGTCATACTGAGGTACCATATGATTCTGTAGTTAAAAACCAGTATAAATAATTTGGAATCCAAATCCATCCCATTGGCTCTTTATACTTCTCCCCATGTGACTGTGTCACAGAGATCTCTCCTCCTGCCCACTCTGCAGAAGCACTGTCTAAATCTTGCCTCATGGAAATTGCTTCCCTGTACTGCAGCCAGAGTGATCCTGTGGAAAGCAAGCCTGTGATACTGTCCTCGTCCGAAAGATCCCAGCCTGTCCTGCCGGAAAACGGCCCATTGAGAGCAAAGGTTACTGCACTGCCTGCCATCGTCAGACACAGAAGTATGCTACTAACTTTTAATTTGTGTTTTTCAGAGACAGGGTCTTGCTGTCTCCCAGGCTGGAGCGCAGTGGTGCGATCCTAGCTCACAGCAGCCTCGAACTCCTGAGCTCAAGTGATCCTCCTGCCTCAGCCTCCTGAGTAGCTGGGACTAAAAGTGCTCACCATCGCGCCCTGCTAATTTTTTCAGTTTTTTTTTTTTTTTTTTTGTAAAGATGAGGGTCTCACTATGTTGCCCAGGCTGGTCTCAAATTCCTTGCCTTAATCCTCTCACCTTGGCCTCCCAAAGTGCTGGGATTATACGTGTGAGCCACCATGTTACTGATGCTACATTTAATATCCTCCTCCTCTTAAACAAATCATCATACTCTGTTCCAGGGAGAATTTCCCAGCTACAGGGGCTTTTGTTTAGGTTAAAAACAGCATGGGCTGGTAAGTCTTACACTCTAATGTAGAAGGAAGGAGGCCAGGTAGGTTCCATGGACGCTGTTCCTGCCTGTGGGCATCTGTGTCCTACAGCTGATTGGGAAGGGGAAGAAAGAGGAAGGGAGCACAAATGAGGAGAGGAGAGAGGCTCTGGGGAGGACTTTGGGCTCCTGGTGAGGGGAGGACTTTGGGCTCTTGAGAGCCTCAGAAGACGCAGAGATGCTCCCTCTGCATTGTTTCCATCCTGCCTTCTCCTTCCTCCTCTGAGCACCCAGCCCTGGACTCAGGAGACACCAATTGCTCCCTGGTGATATTTCTAAATAACTCAGTGCAGAGAAACTGCAGGACTCAACATTCCTCGCTGTCTTTTTAATGAAGCCCTTGAAGCTTCATGAGTGGTGATGGGATAGATGAAAATAATCTCAGATGGGCACTTTCTGTTAGTAGAAACGACTCAATCCATTTGCTAAGAACCTTGTCTTGGAAATTGTTTTGTCTTTTTAAAAAATACTCAGTATAGGATGGAAGAAAAATCCCAGGCTTCAGGGCAAGGTGGACTCTAGTTTAAATCTAAATGCTGCTGTCACTTTCTGTCTGTCTCTCTCCTTGTACTTTTTCCAATTCTCCAAACTGAGTATTTGAGTTATATTTCTTCATGACTTACTACAGAGGTCTTTGGTTTAGGCAATGTGACGATTAATCTAGGTAGTTCAGGGACATTTACCAGATTGGCGAATGATGAGCAAAGAACAGACAATACCTATGAGGCTAATACTGAGGAAGGAGAATACAATATTATCAAAACAGGCAAGGGAATGTAAGCCATTTGGCCATTTGGGGCCATTAAGTGAAGGAAACATAGAAAATAAACAGATCATAGCAGCCATCGGCAGCATCACTCGCTGTGATAGGATGTTATCTTCTATGCCCAGAAGAATGAAAGGTCTAGAAAAAAATGTTATACTTGATACAGTCTATTCAAGAAGAAAAGGTATGTCATTTATAATTATTTCTACCTAAGTTACTTAAATAATTTGGCATTAAAGGGTATAATTTTAAATTATTTCAAAATTCAAGTTAGTATAACTGCTCTCCTTTTCATAATGTATATAAATAAGGTGACGTCAGCAGCCCATGCTTGGAACAGATTTGCTTCAACTTTCTGTGCCACATTTGGCACAAGGAGAAAGGCGGCATTACTCTGCTGCTCTTACCACAACGGTCAGAATCAGGAAAGCAATACTCTTTTTGGTCAGTTAGTGGAAAGGTTTTAAAAAGTACACCAGAATTTCAAAAAGTATTGTTAATAAAAGAGGAAAGCCCTTTTACTTTGTGAAATGAATGAACTCAGTAATACATTTTGGAACTGTGTCTGAATCTGAGGAAGGCTATCTAAATTTTAGTTAATATTGTCATCATCTCATCATACTTCACACATTTATGGGATACTTTAAAGTTGCAAAAATACAGTTAGGATCTGTATGATGAAAATTACAAAATGCTGACAAAAGAAATCAAAAAGACCTACATTAATAGAGAGACATGCCATATTCATGGATTGGAAGAGTCAAACAGAAAAAATGTCAGTTTTCCCAAAATTGACCTATAGTTTGGTGCAATTCTTAACAAAATACAAGCAAACATTTTGTAGACATAGACAAGCTTATTCCAAAATATGTATATAAATGTATAATTCCTAGAATAACTGAAATGGCAACTTTATGAAAAAGGACAATAAAGTGGAAGGAATCACTCTACTCCCCACGGCATGGCGCCTCCTCACCGCACCTCCCCATGTCAGGGCACCTCTGCACCGCACGGCGCGTCCCCACAGTACAGCCTCCCCACGGCACAGCCTCCCCACGGCACAGCCTCCCCACAGTACAGCCTCCTCACGGCACAGCCTCCCCACGGCACACAGCCTCCCCGCAGTACAGCCTCCTCAC
>PVKV010015986.1:0-52230 GCA_004027835.1 Alouatta palliata | reverse complement strand
GTTCAAGCAGTTCTCCTGCCTCAGCCTCCCGAGTAGCTGGGACTACAGGCACGTGCCACCATGCCCAGCTAATTTTTGTATTTTTAGTAGAGACGGGGTTTCACCACGTTGACCAGGATGGTCTCGATCTCTTGACCTCGTGATCCACCCGCCTCGGCCTCCCAAAGTGCTGGGATTACAGGCGTGAGCCACCGCGCCCTGCCACCTTGTTTTTCTTTACCATTCTATGCATTGGACTCATGACTCTTTTGTGGGAGGTGAAACCAACTTCTACGCTTGGAAAGTATGGAGAAGCTGGCTTCCCAGGCTCAGGCCCAGGTGGGACCAGAACAGATACCTCGTAAGCAACAGGACAGGGCTGCCTGACTGAGCCACATCCCTGCCTGGTCCAGGCTAAGCAGAAGAAACTCTCAGACATGGGTAAACTCACAAAGGGAAGGGATGTTCCATTTACAAAATGCTGAAGGTAGGAAGAAGGAAGTCTTCTGAACAGAGCCAAGGAGTATAAGGCAACATTTTACTCTGTGATGTGTTGAAGGCCTTGTGTTTTGAGGCGGTTCTAGATTTTTCATGACTTGTATTTCACCTTTACCCAGCAGTTACAAGGTAGGGCCCATGCGTGCTGAAAGGAGTATGGAGGAGGATACCGGTTCCCTCCCACAGGGATGACTGAAAGCCTTGGAGTAGTTAGGACCAGGGACTGGAGAGAGAGCTCTGAACTCTGCCAGAGAGCTCTGGTGCTTGGGATAGGCTGCCTCGCAGGGACTTGCCCTGTAGCTCAAGCCTTCCTTAGCGGCAGCCAATATAAATGACAGGGTTAGGTTCCCACCATCCTGGGGACCCTGGAAGAAACCAACGCAATTAGCATCAGGTCTATTGGCTGCTGCTGAAAAAACAGCAACGAAAAACACAAAATCTGCCAGGCACCGTGGCTCACGCCTGTAATCCCAGCATTTTGGTAGGCCAAGGTGGGCAGATCATGAGGTCAGGAGTTCGAGATCAGCCTGGCCAGCATGATAAAACCCCATCTCTACTAAAAGTACAAAAATTAGCCGGGCGTGGTGGCGCAGGCCTGTGATCCCAGCTACTTGAGAAGGCTGAGGCAGGAGAATCGCTTGAATCCGGGAGGTGGAGGTTGCAGTGAGCTGAGATGGAGCCACTGCACTCCAGCCTGGGCGACAGAGTGAGACTCAGTCTCAAAAACAAAACACACACAAAAAAACAAAAACACAATTTAACCAGGAAAGAACTAGACTCCGTAAAAGAGCTTTACAAACCTAATCAAGGGAACAAGACACCCCAAACTGTACTCTGCACACTGCTGAAAGTTGTGAAAATCATGTTCTAGCAGTTGAAATTTTTGCTCATCAGTCCACTCTCTCAGGAAAAAAACACCAGACCCACAAAGAAAATAGAAGGTTTAAAACACAAATGTCTGTAATTAAGCAATGGAATGACGTCTTCCGCCGGCCCGAGCTTCCCACTGTTGTGTTTTTATCAAGAGGAGCCCCGGGTTCTGCCTGGCCCGGTTCGCTTTCGCCTGCGTTGACTCTCTCAGCACTCAGGCCTTCCAAAGTTTCCAGGATCCCGTTTCCAAGATACAGACAGAGGCTCCATATCTTGATCTTATCCTTAGTCGATGTTCTCCCACCTTTAGGCTACAAGGAGCCATAAACAGCACTTACAGAGTTGGGAGCGCTTCGAAAAGACGCACGTGAGAAGGAGGCAGCATCTTCCTACCTGGTCACCAGCATTAACTTGGTGGTGACAATGAGCCCCGGGAGATGGGACAGGAGAGATGCGAACGCAACGTGGGACCCTCTCCTTGCCCCCCGGCGTGAGGTTTCCGACGACCGCCGGCGGCCGATACTGAGGGGCGGGGCTGGGAAGGTTTCCTCCAGGCGCTGGAACTGCCGTGCGGGGACAGCCCGCTGTGGGACGCCCCGGACAATGGGGAGCGAGCTCCCGGCCAGGCAGGCCTTGCGGACCGCGGGAGGGGGCGGCTCCCTGCGCGGTAATCCGAGCCGGGATAAACAGACGTGGAGGGGCGACGCGTCTCAGCCCCACTCAGCGCTTGCCTCCCGGGGTTCCCCCCTCCGGCCGGCCTCGCCCCCGCCGCGAGCCCCCGGCCGCGCCTGCGCCCTGCCCCCGCCTCGAGCCCCGGGGCCGTGTCCCAGCGCGCAGAGTCCTGCCGCGGCTCCCCGCGCTAGGCACGCGCCGCCGGCTCCTGCTGCAGCCCCGCGCTCATTGGCTGCTCCAGCGTGGGCGCTCCCGCCCCGCCTCGCCATTGGCTCGGGCCGCCGCGGTCCCCGCGCGGAGCTGCCGCTGACATCACGCGGCCTGAGGCGGCGGCGGCGCCCCCGGCCCAGCCCGGCAGCCCCCCTCGGCAGAGGCTACGCCGTGGTGCCCGGCGGAGGATGGTGCGCGGCGCGCCGGGGACTCCCTGCTGCCAGAGCCGCAGCGCTGCAACGGAGCCGGCCGCGGCGGGCAGTAGACCCCCGCACCGGGCGCGGGGCGGGCGGCCGCGGTGAGGCGCGGAGGGCGGCGCGGGCGCTGGAGCCGGGCTGGGGCTGCAGCCGCAGCAGCCATGGGGGCCCTGACGAGCCGGCAGCACGCGGGCGTGGAGGAGGTGGACATCCCGTCCAATTCGGTGTACCGCTACCCGCCCAAGTCCGGTGAGGACGGGCGAGCACCGCGGCCGCGAGGAGGGAGAGAGGCAGGGGCGGGGGTCCGGGTCGGGACGGCCCGAGGGGGCCCCACGGGTCCTCGGGGACCTAGTGGTCGCGGCCGCTCCGAAACGATCTTCGAGCGCGGGAGGTCCTCTAGAAGGCCGAGGTCTCCCCCGCCCCGGGCGAATTAGAGCAGGAGGCGTCCTGCGGGGCCTGGCGGGGTCACCGAGGGCACTGAGCCCCTCCACCGGAGGACGGGAGCGGCCTCCATTGTAATCGGCTCCGTGACGGGGACGCGTGCCCGCAGGGACTGCGGCTCCCGGGGAGCGGGGCTGCGGCGTCGCAGGCGAAGTAGGCGCCTCGCGCGGGTCCGGCCCACAGCCCGTTTGCCTCGCGGGGACCGAGGGCCGTGGGGGGGGAGGCGGCCTCAGCATCCCTAACAGGCACCTTCGCCAGGTGCTGTCCCTGCGCTGCAGCCTCCTGGCCTCTGGAAAGGTTAGAATTAGGTTTCTTCTGGAAGAGCTTCTATTGCCTGCGGAGGATGGAAGCCAAACATGCATTTGCAGTGCTGGTGCCTTTCCAGAGGCTGTCAGAAGCGGGCCGGGGGTCGGGGGAGTAACAGAAATGTTTGGGAATCTGAGTATCAGAGTCACTCGGATTGCTCCTTTGCCAGCGTTGCGGCAAGCCTGATTTTTAGAGTGAGACTAGCTCTGGGTCAAAGCAGAGATACTGGAAACGTATAGAAGTATTATGTTATTAGAATCAAACCTTCACTTAAAGAGATGAATGTCTCCAATCTCTGGGTTGTGGTATCAGCATTGGAGATGGAGGAGGATTTTGACAGCAATGCAGAGAATCACAGGAAGGTAGTTCAGTTATGTGAGCACCAGCTAGTGCGAATTGCTGCTGCATGACCTAGCTGATGTTTACTTTTAATTGCAAGTAATTTTCCTTTAATTGCAGTTATTTTTTAATTACTGTTAATCTTATTCTCAAGACTTCTGGAGATGGATGGCTACTACCTTCTCTCTGGCTTAGGACCTGGTGGAGATTTTGGTGATCTTGGAATGAGGTGTCACAATTGGAGCGGAGCCTCGTCTCTTTTTGGCAGAATAGAGACGTGCTAATGAGATGAGCTGGTTTCTCAGCAGTGTGTCCAGTGTCTGCCAGGTAAAAGCAGGGGCCAGACGATGAACCTGCCTGCATCCCTGCCGAGTGTCTGCCAGAGCTGTGCTTCTCACTGCTTTTGTGCCAAAGAATGAATCCTTGCAAAGATGAATATAATGAATTGTTTTATAAAGCTGTGGGTCGGCTGGTCCGAAGGTAATGAGTTATCTCAATTGACTGTTCACAGTCAGTTACAGATCGAACTCCTTGTTCTGCTCTTTCCCCCCTTCTCACTACTGCACTTGACTAGTCTAAAAAAAAAAAGAAAAAAAAAAGCTGTGGATCATGAGTATTTTAATAAAGCTGTGACTGATTATGACTACATAAAATCAGTGCTAAAGAAGGCATGGATTTTGTTTTTTAATAGACAAAAATATGCAGCAGTATTTGTGGACTCGGTTTTTCTTAAATCACATGGCTTTTATCGATCAGATATGGAGCATACTTTGCTGAGCTTGGAATT
The DNA here is from genome assembly GCA_004027835.1 of Alouatta palliata. NCBI lineage: Eukaryota > Metazoa > Chordata > Mammalia > Primates > Atelidae > Alouatta > Alouatta palliata. The sequence continues at coordinate 47,931 of PVKV010015986.1, read as the reverse complement.
TTCAAAAGTGTTTGCTGCCTCAGGAAAGTATTCACCCCTCCTTCACGTGTGAAACTTAACATAGGTAAACCTCTGGAAGGCTGTTCCCCAAAGCATTTTTATACAAGTATGAATCTTGGGTGATGATAATAAAAGGCTGATAGACCAAACCAAAACTTTTTTTGTTAATTAACACGTTCAATACTTTGTCTTAAATAATCCTCTCCACTCTACCAATCTTTTAAAAGTTTTACTTAACTGTAAAACTGTAATTCATATTAAATCAGAAGTTACACATGAGAGAAGTCTTTACAGCCAGTGGACCAATTATTTCTGTTGAAGCTAAAGCACAGAAAATAGAATCAGAACATCTGTGTCTCTGTCAGCAAACCTTTGTGTATTTGAATCCTTATGTGAGCTTGCATATATGCTCTAGATAGAGGCATTGCCGTTCTTCTGATCATTGAATTGACTGGCTCTTTGTGGGATTACAGTAGTAGTCCTTAAAGGAACCTTCAAGAGAGTTTGGCCATTACCACCATGCCTAGCTAATGTTTAATTATTATTATTATTATTTTGAGTCAGAGTCTCACTCTGTCATGCCCAGGCTAGAATGAAGTGGCGAGATATTGACTCACTGCAACCTCCACCTCCTGGGTTCCAGCAATTCTCCCGCCTCAGTCTCCCAAGTAGCTGGGATTACAGGCACTCGCCACCATGCCTGGCTAATTTTTTGTATTTTTAGTAGAGACGGGGTTTTACCATATTGGCCAGGCTGGTCTCGAACTCCTGACCTCAGGTGATCCATCTGCCTAGGCCTCCCAAAGTACTGGGATTACAGATGTGAGCTACCACGCCCGGCCAAGTTTTTTGTAAAGACAATATCTCACTGTGTTGCCCAGGGTGATCTTGAACTGGTCTCAAGCAATCCTCCCGCCTTGGTCTCCCATTCATTTCACTGATAAGAAAATGGAGACCCAGAGAAATGAATTGGCATGGCTGCGGTCTCTCAGCCAGTTAGTGTTCTTTATACTATACCATCTGCCTCTGCCTTTCAAGGAATTGGGTTTTGAACTTGTACTCAAAACACATGACTTAAAACAATCATTCCATGATTATGGAGTAAAGCTATTTTGTGTCACAATTGAAATCCTTATAGAGGAATGGGCCTGGGTTGATTTTGAGAAGTCTCCTTATCCTGAGTACTGATAGTGGAACAAAGCAAGCAGCAGAGTCAGTTTTCTCCAGATGACATACCTTGTGGCCTGGGTGTTAAGTTGAGACCATTACCTGGCTCGCTGGAAAGTGGCTAGAGCTGCACTGCCTGTGGAATGGTTGCTTCAGCAACACGGTGATCTGCCCTTGTAATGATGGTTACTGTGCCCAGCAGAAATTGCTTTTTTCTGAGGATTTTTAATGGAACTTCTTAGTTTTGTATGCACATTCAAATAGAAACATTTAAAACCTATCGAGGATGGCTGATTTCAAGTTGAGACTTGGATTCGTAGCTTTTTTCTATCCTTAAATAGAGGTAGATAGAAATAGACTAAATTATTTGGAATTGTTTATTTTTGAGTAGGTAATATAGTCACATGGTTCAAAATTTAAAGGAACGAAAAAGCATACTATGAAAGCCTTGTTCTCGCCGCTGTTCTCCTTCCTCCCTCTAAACCTCCCGTCCCATTTAACCACTTTTGGTTTCTTTGGAATTCTTTTTTTTTTTTTTTTTAGAGATGGAGTTTCACCATATTGGTCAGGCTGGTCTCAAACTCCTGACCTCAGGTGATCACCCGCCTCGGCCTCCCAAAGTGCTGGGATTACAGGCGTCAGCCACCGCGCCCAGCCTAGTTCTTTGGAATTTTTTTAGATTTTCTTGTGTAAATGCAAGCATAGCATACTATTAGACTGTTAGACACCTTGCTCTTTTTGCTTTCAGAGATATTGGAGATATTTTTTTTTGAGATGGAATCTGTCTTTGTCACCCAGGCTGGAGTGCAATGGTATGATCTCAGCTCGCTGCAACCTCTGCCTCCTAAGTTCAAGCAACTCTCCTGTCTTAGCCTCCCAAGTAGCTGGGACTACAAGTGCGTGCCACCACGCCCAGCTAATTTTTTGTATTAGTAGAGACAGGGTTTCACTGTATTACTCAGGATGGTCTTGATCTCCTGACCTTATGCTAGGCCCACCTCAGCCTCCCAAAGTGCTGGGATTACAGGTGTGAACCACCGAACCCAGCCTGGAGATCTTTTTATATTGTCTCATATTTGATAGTTTCTTTGTACTTTTTAACAACTGTATAGTATTCCTCTGTATGTATCATCTTTTATATATACATATATATATATTTATTTTTTTTATTGCATTTTAGGTTTTGGGGTACATGTGAAGAACATGCAAGATTGTTCCATAGATACATACATGGCAATGTGATTTGCTGCCTTCCTCCCCATCACTTATATCTGGCATTTCTCCCCATGTTATCCCTCCCCAACTCCCTACCCCACTGTGATGAACATCTGTAGATTGTTTTTTCAGTATCTTACTGTTGCAAACAATGCAACAATGAATAATATTATGTATTAGGTGATTTTTAGATTTATTAATGTGTGAATATTAATCATTTAATTAATAGAAAGTATGGTGGGAGTTTCTATATAGCATTTCTATGTTAGCATAGAAAGCAGCTTAGAGCATGATTCTGCTACATTTGGTTGTACCTTTGTAATTTTTGAGTTAGAGGTCATACATCTTTCTCTGAGATCTTTGCATCTTTAAAAGCCCAATATCATTTGTTTTGCAAAGAAAGATATGGCTTTGCAGAGATGGTTATTTTTATGAAAGATCATCTTTTGATAGTGATAAAAGTCCATGTTGATAAGAGCCTGTTTTCTCTATCCAGGAAGAACTAGGCATACTATAAAGACAATTTAACTTATTATTATTATTATTATTATTTTTTAAGACGGGGTTTCAACGTGTTGGTCAGGCTGGTCTTGAACTCCCGACCTCAGGTGATCCGCCCGCCTTGGCCTCCAAAGTGCTTGGATTACAGGCGTGAGCCACCACGTCTGGCCAAGACAATTTAACTTTTTTTTTTTTTTTTTTTGAGACAGAGTCTCACTCCGTCACCAGGCGCCAGGCTGGAGTGCAGTGGCGCGACCTCGGTTCACTGCAACCTCCGCCGCCCGGGTTCAAGCAATTCTCCTGCCTCAGCCTCCCAAGTAGCTGGGACTACAGGCTCGCGCCACCACGCCCAGCTATTTTTTTTGTATTTTTAGTAGAGACGGGGTTTCACCATGTTGACCAGGATGGTCTCGATCTCTTGACCTTGTGATCCGCCCGCCTTGGCCTCCCAAAGTGCTGGGATTACAGACGTGAGCCACCGTGCCCGGCCGACAATTTAACTTACATAAACCAGTACCTCATAAGTCTAGTTTGTTTCCCCCATATATTTGAGTAAGTTGGAAAATAGGAATAATTTGTTTTGCTGAAGTCTTTAAGAACTAAACCTATTATAAAAATTCAGAATGGTAATCAGAGTCCTGATCAGCTAGCTTGGTTAAACCTGGGTTTCTGCTTTTAAGAACTTCAGTTGACTAGACAAGGCCCACCCATATAATCAAGGATAATCTCCTTTACTTAAAGTCAACTGATTGTAGATTTTTAGAAATTAAATAATTTATTTTTAGAGACAGGGTCTCACTCTGGCACCCTGGCTGGAGTGCAATGGTGTTATCAAAGCTCACTGTAACCTCAGAGTCCTGGGTTCAAGTGATCTTCCTGCCTCAGCCTCCTCAGTAGCTGGGATTACAGGCACATACCACCATGCCTGGCTAATGGTTTAAAGTTTTTGTAGAGACAGTATCTCACTATGTTGCCCAGGCTGGTCTTGAACTCCTGGTCTCAAGCAGTCCTCCTACCTGAGTGTCACAAAGCTCTGGGATTACAGGAGTGAGCTGCTGCACCTGGCCATAGATGTATCACATCTCTCTACATCATCATTCTCTAAATATTTGTTATTTTAGAGTACATATGTGCTTCTCAAATGGGTCTTTCCTATTGCAAGAGCAGTTTTTAAAGGCATGGGTAATAAGTCTTTGTCAGATAACTAAAAAAGTTTCTATATAAGTTTCTCCTAGCTTTAGGAGTATCAATTTAATATTAGATTTTAAACCATACACTTAAAAAATATGTAACTTACTACAAAATAAGGAATTATTTGGTTGGCACAATTTGACACTAAAACATCCACAATAATTTTGAAAAAGAACAAAGCTGGAGGACTATCACTACCCGATTTTAAAAATTACCATACACATAATTAACAACAATGCTACAGTAATCAAGATCGTGTGGTAATGGCACAACGAAAAGCATACAGATCAATGGAACAGAGTTATGAACAGAAATCCTTACATTTATTGTCAGTTGATTTTGACAAAAGTACCAAGACAATTCAATGGGGAAAGGATAGTTGTTTCCACAAATGATGCTGGGATGAGCAAAAAAGAAAATGAACTCAGACCTATTCTTTACATCATCAAAATTAGCTCAAAATGGATTACAGAGTGAAAAGAGAACCCAGAGAATGGGAGAAAATATTTATAAATCATAAGTATGATAAGAATTTGTATCTAGCCGGGTGCGGTGGCTCACGCCTGTAATCCCAGCACTTTGCGAGGCCGAGGCGGGTGGATCACGAGGTCAAGAGATCGAGACCATCCTGGTCAACATGGTGAAACCCCGTCTCTACTAATAATACAAAAATTAGCTGGGCATGGTGGCACGTGCCTGTAGTCCCAACTACTCGGGAGGCTGAGGCAGGAGAATTGCTTGAACCCAGGAGGCGGAGGTTGCGGTGAGCCGAGATCACGCCATTGCACTCCAGCCTGGGCAACAAGAGCGAAACTCCGTCTCAAAAAAAAAAAAAAAAAAGAATTTGTATCTAGAATATATAAGGAACTCTTACATTCAATAATAAAAAGACAATTGAATTAAAAAATGGTCACAGCACTGGAATAGATATTTCTTTGAAAAAGATACACAGTGGACAATAAGCACATGAAGAGATGATCAGTGTTATTAACTATCAAGGAAATACAAATCAAAACTATAATTAGATACCAGTTCACACCCACTAGGATGGCTATAATTTTAAAAAGTGATAATGACAAATATCGGTAAGGACATGGAGAGATCAAAACTCTCATACCCTGCTAGTGTGAATGTAAAATGGTGCAGCCACTTTGGAAAACAGTTTGACAGTTTCTCAGATGGTTAGTTACTATATGACTCAGCAGTTCTACTCCTAGGTATACACCCAAGAAAGATGAAGAAAACACATTCACATAAAAACTTATACATGAATTACTCATAATAGCTAAAAGGTGGAAATAACCCAAGTGTCCATCAGCCGATGAATAGAATGGCTGATGAGTAAAATATGGTAAGTCTGTACAATAGAATACTATTTAGCAATAAAAAGGAATGAGGATTTGATATGTGCTACAACCTAGATGAACCCTGAAAATGTTATACTAAGTGAAAGAAGCCAGGCACAACAGACCATATATTGATAATCTTGTTTATAAGAAATGCCCAGAAGAGGCAAATCCACAGAGACAGAAAGTAGATTAGTGGCAGTGGCGCAGTGGCTGTGGCTGTAGCTGCGGCTGCCAGAGGCCGGGTAGAGGGAGAAATGAGCTGTGACTGCTAATGGGTTTCTTTTTGGGGTAATGGCAGTGTTCTAAAATTAGATAGTGGCAAATAGTTGTATGACACTGTTAATATACTAGAAACCATTGGATTATACACACTAAATAGGTGAATTCTATGGTATATAAATTGTATTTCCATAAAGCTATTTTCAATATGGGGCTAGGTATGGTAGCTCATGCCTGTAATCGCAGGACTTTGGAAGGCCAAGGCTGAAGGATGGCTTGAGCCCAGGAGTTCAAGACCAGCCTGGCCAACAGAGTGAGACCCTGTCTCTACAAAAACTTTTTTTTTTTTAATTAGCTGGGCATGGTGGCATGACATCAGCTACTCAGGAGGCTGAGGTAGGTTTGCTTGTGCCTAGGAGTTCAAGGCTGCAGTGAGCTATGATTGTGCCACTGTGCTTCAGCCTGGGTGACAGATTAAGACCTTGTCATTAGTTAAAAAATAAAAATAAAAATGGATCATAGACCCAAATGCAAAGTGAAAACTATGAAACTCCCAGAAGAAGACATAGGAGAAAATTTTTATTTGATTTGGATTGGGCAAAGAGTTTTTAGATATGACACCAAAAGCAAAATTCATACAAGTAAAAAATAATAGTAAATTGGATTTCTTCAAAAAACATTTCCACCTCAAAAGACAGTAAAAAGCTGAAAAGACAAACCACCTTCTGAAAGAAAATATCTGCAAATCACATAAAGGATGTGTATCAATATTATATCAAGAACTCATACAACTCAGTATTATGAAGACAAATAACCCAGTTAAAGAATGCACAAGAGGCAGGGTGCAGTGGCTCACACCTGTAATCCCAGCACTTTGGGAGGCTGAGATGGGCAGATCATGAGGTCAGGAGATGGAGACCATCCTGGCTAACACGGTGAAATCCTGTCTCTACTAAAAATACAAAAAATTAGCCAGGCATGGTGGTATGCTCCTATAGTCCCAGCTACTCGAGAGGCTGAGGCAGGAACCCAGGAGTCAGAGGTTGCAGTGAGCGGAGATTTCGCCACTGCACTCTAGCCTGGGTGACACAGCGAGACTCCTTCTCAAAAAAAAAAAAAAAAACACAAGAATTGAATAGATATTTCACTGAAGGAGATACAGGAATGGCTGATGAACACATGGAAAGATGCTCAACATCAGCAGTTGTTAGGGAAATATAATTAAAACTGCAGTGAGGCTGGGCACATTGGCTCATGCCTGTAATCCCAGCACTTTGGGAGGCTGAGGCAGGCCGATCACCTGAGGTCGGAAGTCCAAGACCAGCCTGGCCAACATGGTGAAACCCCGTCTCTACTAAAAAAAAAAAATACAAAATTCAATGATTGTAGTAGCAGGTGCCTGTAGTTCCAGCTATTCAGGAGGCTGAGGCAGGAGAATCACTTGAACCTGGGAGGCAGAGGTTGCAGTGAGCCAAGATCACACCACTGTACTCCAGCCTGGGCAACAGAGCGAGACTCCATCTCAAAACAAAAACAAGAAAACAAAACAAAAAAAACTGCAATGAGATACCACTTCACACCTATTAGGATTAGGATAACTAAAATAGAAAAGACAGACAATGTCAAATGTTGAGAATGCAGAGAAATTGGAATCTTTATGAAGTACTGTGGGAAATGTAAAATAGTACGGCCACTTTGGAAATTGGGCAGTGTCTTAAAAAGGCGAACATAAATTTGCCTTATGATTCAGCAGTTCCACTCCTATGAATCTGTCCAAAAAAATGAAAACGTGCACTCAAAGACATGGATGCAGATGTTCATAGCAGCATTGCTCATAATAGCCAAGAAACTGGAAATAATCCAAGTGTACATCAGCTGATGAATGGATAAACAAAACACATTGTTTATTCCATGTTACAGTCATACAATGGAACACTGATCAGCAATTTAGTTTTTTGTTTGTTTGTTTTTGTTTTAGAGACAGGGTCTTGCTCTAGTTCCCAGGCTGGAGTGCAGGAGTGTGATCATAGCTCCCTGCAGCATCAACCTCCTGGGCTCAGGAACTCCTCCAGCCTCAATCTCCCAAGTAGCTGGGATTACAGGCACATGCCTCCACTCCCAGCTAATTTTTTTAATTTATGTTTTGTAAAGATGGAGTCCAACTCTGTTGCCCAGGCTGATGTTGAACTCCCAGTCTTGAGCCACCCTTCAGCCTCAGCCTCCCAAAGTGCAGGAATTACAGGCATGATATACCACACCTGGCCATATTCAGCAATTTAATGGGCAAACTACTGATACATACTACGCAACATGATTTAACTTCAAAAACATTATGCTAAGGGAAAGAAACCAGATGCAAGACTATATATCATGAGTTTGTTTATGTGAAATGGCTGGAAGAAGCACATTTGTCGAGATAGCAGAATAGCGTTTGCCTAAGGTTGACAATAGGAGTAGGTATTAATTGTAAACGGGCATGATGGAACATTTTGGGGTGATGGAAATGTTTTCAACTAGATTGTGATGATGGTTACCAAAATCATTGAATTGTTCAAAGGGTGAATTTTATGCCATGTTTATTATACTTCAATAGGTTTTTTAAAATAACAACATAAAGGGGATCGTACCTTTGGATGAAATAAAGAGAAGAGCTTGATAACTGAAAGGGTGGGGGTCTTGGTAGCAAAAGGCATTGAAGGTAGACTTTTTTTTCTTTTTTAAATAAATGGAGATAGGGTCTTGCTATGTTACTCTGGCTGATACTGAACCTCTGTGTTCAAGCAATCCTTCCCCTTTGGGAGGCCAAAGCAGGAAGATTGCCTGAGGTTAGGAGTTTGAGCTCAGTCAGCGTGGTGAGATCTCATCTCTACAAAAAATTTTAAAAATTAGGCAGGCATGGTGACAGGCACCAAGTAGTTCCAGCTGCTTGGGAGGCAGAAACAAGAGGATAGCCTCATTTCAGGAGGTCAAGGCTGCAGTGAGCTATGATCTGATTACTGCACGCCAGTCTGGGTGACCCTAACTCTAAAAAAGAAAAATAAATGGATTAAATCTTTTAATCTAAGAAGAGTATCTCTTTTGATGGAGTGTTGCTCTTTGGCCCAGGCTGGAGTGCAGTGGTTCGATCTCGGCTCACTGCAGCCTCCGCCTCCCGGGTTCAAGCAATTCTCCTGCCTCAGCCTCCTGAGTATCTGGGATTACAGGTGCCTGCCACCATGCCTGGCTAATTTTTGCCTTTTTAGTAGAGATGGGGTTTCACCATGTTGACCAGGCTGATCTCGAACTCCTGACCTCGTGATCCACCTCGGCCTCCCAAAGTGTTGGGATTACACGTGTGAGCCACTGCACCCGGCAGTGTCTTGCCATGTTGCCTAGGCTGGTCTCAAACTTCTGGGCTCAAGGTCTTCCCAAGTGCTGGGATCACAGGTGTGAGCCATGGTACCTGGCCTCTCCTCATCTATTAATTGTTCACTCACCCAGAGGTACAGTTCATATAGGAAAGGCAAGATAAATGCTTGAAGCTTTCCCTTTACTTACCAGTTTCCATAATAATGAATTGGTTAACTAGCATCCTTCAATGGTGATTTATTTATTTTTAGATATTATTGTAAATTCATAGACTTATTTTATTCCTTCCCCTTGTTATCCTGATGAAGCTTAATATATTCCATCTTTGCTCTGCGGGAACCTCCTTAAGTCAGCTCTTGAGTTCTTTGGACATGACCCTAGTAGGTTTTGAGAGCGTCCTTGTTATCTGGTATGACAAGATGTTCTAGGGGGGATGGGGTAAAAAAAAGACAAGATGTTCTAGTCCCATCTTGTGTATTTCCTGCCACAGACTTGGAATGCGGCCTCCAAAGAGCCCTTGTTCCTGTTAGTGGGAAATAACTTTTGGAGACTACAGACTCGGTGCTAGAGGCACCCCCTCCTACTTTGCAGGTCTTTGTTTCTAGGCCTTTTCAGTGGCCAGAGCTAGGAAACATTGTTTGGAAAGATAAAATACACATCATGCGTTTTTATTGATATTTCTAATGCAAATTCAGGACCACATGATTTTTGTTTTACCTTGGCTTTCTTTAACTTTCTCTCTGATTCTCAATACACCAGGTATGATAAAGTTGAAATATCACATAATTACTCATCTGCTTAATGCCACATTCTCAGAAGAAAATACTGCCACCAATAATATGATTACTGTAAACTGAGATATATATTTTACAGTTTTCTTTCCTATTGAGGTGTACAGTTAAATTAGTCTTTTAAAGTTCTTGGGAATAATTTCTCTTTCTATGGTTATTCCACTAACTACACACACATTTAGGTTCGTTTGTTTCATTTTACTTTTGATTTTTAGGGATTGCTTTGCAGAAATTTTAATTTTATAATTGTGCAGAATGTTTACATGATTGCAGTGGTAGATGCACAAAATGTTGTGTATTCAAAGAAATCTAGCTTTTGTCTGTCCCTCCCTTCCACTCTGTTCCCTCCCTTCTCCTATAGATAACTGCTTTAACAGTTTTGTGATTTATCCTTACATTGCTTGTTTTAAAAATATTAATTGGCCGGGTGCAGTGGCTCACGCCTGTAATCCAGGCACTTTGGAGGCCAAGGCGGGCGGATTGCCTGAGGTCAGGCATTCAAGACCAGCCTGACCAACGTGGTGAAACCTCATCTTAAAAAAAAACAATAAATAATATTAATTGATATGTATATATTTTCGTAGCCACTTTTCCTTACATACATGGTAGCTTAATATAAATTAAGCTTATTTATATTTATTGATATAAGTGATATGTTTGGCTTAAGGTTGGCCATTTTATGTTACATTTATATGTATATAAATATATATATAAAGTTATATAGTCATTCACTATGTAGTCTGGTTTGCTCTTTTTTTAAGATGTATTTTTTGGGTTTAGGAAGGTTTGTATTTTACTCTAATGGTTATTTAATGGTTAGTAGAGATGGGGTTTCAGTATGGTGAAATATGTTTCACCATTAAACCCTTATTGTCTATTGGCTTCCTACTGTGAATAATATGCACATAACTAGTAACCTCTTCACTCACCCTCCTCTTTATCCCAGCATTTGATTTCAAGTATCTCCTTTGACTCTCTCACACCTAAAGTTTGTCAGCAAACTTACTATTTTTTTTTCTGCTATCCCCTTTCTCCTTTATTTTTTGAGAGCTGTACTGTATTTTCTTTCTTTCTGGTTTTATTTGTTTGTTTTTTTGTTTTTGAAATGGAGTCTTGCTCTGTCACCCAGGCTGGAATGCTGTGGTGCAATCTTGGCTCAGTGCAACCTCCTCTTCCCAGGGTTCAGACGATTCTCCTGCCTCAGCCTCTGGAGTAGCTGGGACTATAAGCACCACTCTGGCTAATTTTTGTATTTTTATTAGAGATAGGGTTTCACCATGGTGGCCAGACTGGTCTCAAACTCCTGACCTCAGTTGATCCACCCACCTTGGCTTCCCAAAGTGCTGGGATTACAGGCATGAGCCACTATGCCTGGCCTGTTTTTCCTTTTTTGAGACAGAGTCTCACTCTTTACACAGGCTGGAGTCCAGTAGTGTGATCATAGCTCACTGCAGCCTTGACCTCCAGCAATCCTCCCACCTTAGCTTCCCAAGTATCTAGGATCACAAGCACATGCCACCATGCCTGGCTAACTTTTTATTTTTTTTTATTTTTTTTGAGACAGAGTTTTGCTCTTGTTGGCCAGGCTGGAGTGCAATGACACAATCTTGGCTCATCACAACCTCCACCTCCAGGGTTCAAGCGATTCTCCTACGTCAGCTTCCCAAGTAGCTGGAATTATAGGCATATACCACCACACCTGGCTAAGTTTGCATTTTTTTAAATTTATTTTTTATTTTTATTTATTTTTTTTAAAGACGGGGTTTCACCATGTTGGTCAGGCTGGTCTTGAACTCCTGATCTCAGGTGATCCACCCGCCTTGGCCTCCAAAGTGCTTGGATTACAGGCGTGAGCCACCACGCTCGGCTAATTTTGCATTTTTAATAGAGACGGGGTTTCTCCATGTTGGTCAAGCTGGTCCTTGAACTTCTGACCTCAGGTGATCCGCCTGCCTCAGCCTCCCAAAGTGCTGGGATTGCAGGGAGTGAGCCAGCATGCCTGGCCACCAACTATGTAATTTTGAGAAACTCATTCGCAGTTATAAGTATACAGCTTATACAGCTTTTTTTTTTTTTTTTTTTGAGATGGAGTTTCGCTCTTGTTACCCAGGCTGGAGTGCAATGGCGCGATCTCGGCTCACCACAACCTCCGCCTCCTGGGTTCAAGCAATTCTCCTGCCTCAGCCTCCCGAGTAGCTGGGACTACAGGCACGTGCCACCATGCCCAGATAATTTTTGTATTTTTAGTAGAGACAGGGTTTCACCATGTTGACCAGGATGGTCTCGATCTCTTGCCCTCGTGATCCACCCGCCTCGGCCTCGCAAAGTGCTGGGATTACAGCTTATACAGCTTTTGTGGGTTTTTTTGTTTTTGTTTTTGTTTTTTGAGACAGGGTCTTGCTCTTTTACCCAGGCTGGAATGTAGTGGCGCAATCATGGCTCACCGCAGGTCTGACCTCTTGAGCTCAAGTGATCCTCCCACCTGAGCTTCCTGAGTAGCTGGGACCACAGGCTTGTGCTACAGTACCCAGCAATTTTTTAAATTTTTTGTGGAGATGAGGGCCTAATTGTAATATATTGTGAACATTTTTAATGTCAGTAGATACAGATTTACAACACCACTTTGAATGACTTCATAATACTCTACTAACTGAATATACCATTGTATCTTTTCTTTTTTTTTTAATATACAGAGACAGAGCCTCACCATGTTGCCTAGGCTGGTCTTGAGCTCCTGGGCTCAAGTAATCCTTCCACCTTGGCCTCCCAAAGTGCTAGGATTACAGGTGTGAGCCACCATGCCCAGACTATTTTTGATTTTAATGCAAGGCAAAACTACAATTAGCTCTACACATCTTTCGTGGTCGTTTATTTTCTTTTAATATTATGGCATAAAAAGGCATTTCTAATAGAACCCTGTTGCCTGCTTTAACTCTTTAGCCCCTAAATCATTAGTGCTTCTTTCTCGCTAGGTTCAGTCATGGCCACCTCTAAGCCAATCATCCATGGATTTTACTGCCCCAGATCCCTCTCCCGAGCTCTCACAGGTACTGGAAACTCAGTGGTCCCACCCTGAGGTCAACCTAGACAACTCCAGACGTCAAACTCTCTCTCTTCTTTCTTTTCTTTATTCATGATTTGGGCAAGCTATCCATCCATGTAACATCTTTTTTTTTTTTTTAATAAGACGAGGTCTCGCTATGTTGCCCAGGCTGGAGTGCAGTGGCTATTCACAGGCGCAATCCCACTACTGATCAGCACGGGAGTTTTGACCTGCTCCGTTTCCAACCTGGGCCGGTTCACCCCTCCTTAGGCAACCTGGTGGTCCCCCCACATGTAACTTCTTTAACTTTTCCAATTTTACCTAGTGTATGATAAACATATAATCCCTAATGTACACAAAAATATATCTTACTAAGGTTCATCAGTAAATGACTTAAATTATTTGAGATGGCTGCTTCTACTCAAGGCAACTAGGTACCTCCCCTCTCCATAAATTATGCACTTGGAAAATAGGGCTAGCAAGTGCTAGACATAAATAATTGATAATTAAGCTTTCCTAAGTGATGAATTCCACTGTTGGCTGCCCTTTGTCTCTAAGTTTTGATGGGTGACTTTCCAGAGTTCCTCAGTGATTGCTTTGATTTTGGCTGCATTACTACTCTTAAATAATGTTTTCCTGGTTGTTTAATTCAACAGTTGCCTCACTTTGTGGGGAGTGACTTTATCCGAATTGTTTCGTTTAATAGGTGTTTCTAGACTAAAGCTCTATGTGTAGAAAATTTTACTTTTTTTTTTTTTCTTTTTTATTTAAAGACGGGGTTTCACCATGTTGGTCAGGCTGGTCTTGAACTCCCGACCTCAGGTGATCCGCCCGCCTTGGCCTCCAAAGTGCTTGGATTACAGGCGTGAGCCACCACGCCCGGCCTAGAAAATTTTAAAAATAAATGTTTGGTTCAGTTTTTGCTAGAATTTTCTTCTCTGTCTTCCTTCCTATGGCTTCTCCACAGGCTCAAAGTGCCGAATCTCATTTTTTTTTTAGTTTGCTATAAATATTTTTTTACTCTTTTCTTTTTTCTTTATTTGTTTATTATTTTTTTGAGACAGGGGCTCACTCTGTCACCCAGGCTGGAGTGCAGTGGCATTATTGTAGCTTGCTGCGACGTTTAACTCCTAAACTGAAGTGACCCTCCTGTCTCAGCCTCCTGAGTAGGTAGAACTACAGGGGCAGGCTACTATGCCCAGCTAATTTTTGTATTTTGTATTTTTTTTTAATTTTTAGTAGAGACAAGGTCTTGCTATGTTGCCCAAGCTGGTCTTGAACTCCTGGCCTAAAGCAATCCTCCTGCCTTAGCCATCCAGAGTGTTGGGATTACAGACAAGACCCATGACACCCTACCTGCTACAAATCTTCAACAAACATTGCAGCTGATTTAGGGAGTTTGTGTGTATCCTCACTGTATTATACACAAGCAAGCCTTTTGCCGTTTAAGAAGTTCTTTGTATTAATTTCAGAAATGGGGTATATGAGAGTGTTGATAAAGGTTTATTATGGGATGTGTTCTTTACTTTGAACAGCTTACCTTCATGGGAGAATTAGATAATAGAAATTAGGGGTAAGAGGCATTCAGTTAATCATCAAATTTAAAATGTATTCCCAGATGGAATTTTCAGCATAACCTAAGCCTCCTTTGGTGACTTCTCAGTTCTGTCATATCCTGGCACAGTTCCTTGGTTTGTCTGGATGAGGCTGATGGGAATTTTGGCCCTGACTGCTAATCTCATTTGGTTATTATATTGTATTGAAAATACTTCTGCCTCCTGGCTGATTAAGAAGAGACAGAGGGGCCCTGCCATGACTGATGTCCCAGCATCCCAGCAGCTCTGGCCGTTAGCACTGTTAATAAATTTGAGGTGGAGAGGATATGTGTGTAGCCTTCTTTCATAGCATTAAATTGTCCTCTTATTTTATACCATAGTCTGTGTGATAATTGGTAGGGAAAGCCAGGGATAGGGGTATTATTTAAATTCCTATTTTCCTATGAGACAATCATGTTTTGAAGCAAGTTATGATGAAGAAGAACCTTCATCATAGAAGATTATAGAGGTATAGAAGTTGTGGTGGGCGGGTACCAAGATTTCTGTGTGTAGCTTTAAGCTGGCTTTTGAAAATCTAGGCAAAGAAATGTATCTGCAGATACAGGAAAAATCTCAGTTTCTCCTGTACTCCCACAACACAAGCAGCAGAGAAAACTTCTGTATCCTCTGGTCAGCAAAATGTGTGGGGATTCTTCCCACCAGCAACCACTCAGTTCTGCAGAGGACACCAGCTGTGTGTCCTCCAATTCATTTCAGTCCTGATAACTACCTGAAGATAATGGCCGATCCCACAGGTTGAGGGTGCAGTCCCGAAAGACTGCCCCTCACTTCTGATGCCCATCGCAAGCCCCAGGTTGTTTTACCTGTGCTTCTGGCTAACCAACCAGAAAGCAGCGTTCCTATAACCCCCTCCTTGGGTTTGATTAACTTGCTAGAGAGGCTCACAGAACTAGGGAAACACATTTACCAGTTTATTATCAAGGATATTGCAAAGGATACAGAGAGAGAAACATAGGCCAAGGTTATGTGGGAAGAGGCACAGAGCTTCCATGCCATCTCTGGGCATGCTACCCTCCAAAAACCTCCAAGTATTCCCGTTTGGAAGCTCTCTGAACCCAGTCCTTTGGATATTTATAGAAGCTTCATTACATAGCATGATTGATTACATCATTGGACATTGGTGATAACTTTCAGCCCCTCTTCCCTTCCTCGGTGGTTGGGGGATAGGCTGAAAGTCCCAACCTTCTAATCCTGCCGTGTTCTTTCCAGTGACCAGCCTGCATCCTGAGGCTACCTAGGGGCTGCTAGCCATTGGTTAATTCATTAGCATATGTAAAGACATCGCTTTGGCTGGTGAGGTGGCTCACACCTGTAATCCCAGCACTTCGGAACGCCAAGGTGGGTGGATCACACAAGGTCAGGAGTTCAAGACCAGCCTGGCCAACATGGTGAAACCCCTTTTCTACTAAAGATACAAAAATTAGCCAGGCATGGTAGCGGGCGCCTATAATCCCAGCTACTCGGGAGGCTGAGGCAGGAGAATCACTTGAACCCAGGAGGTGGAGGTTGCCATGAGCCGAGATCACGCCACTACACTCCAGCCTGGGCAACAGAGAGAGACTCTGTCTCAAAACAAAAAAAAAAGACATCACTTTGGATATTCCAAGGATTTTTTTTTTTTTTTTTTTGAGATGGGACTCTCTCTGTTACCTAGGCTGGAGTGTAGTGGCGTGATCTCGGCTCACTGCAACCTCTGCCTCCCAGGTTCAAGTGATTCTCCTGCCTCAACCTCCCAAGTACCTGGGGCTACAGGCGTGTGTCACCACACCTGGCTAATTTTTGTATTTTTAGTAGAGACAGGGTTTTGCCATGTTGGCTAGGCTGGTCCCTAACTCCTGATCCCAAGTGATCTGTCCCCCTTGGCCTCCCAAAGTGCTGGGATTATAGGCGTGAGCCACCATGCCTGGCCTGGATGTTCCAAGGATTTTAAGAGTTGCATTCCAGGAAATGGGTTGAAGATTAAACATGTATTTTATAATATCGTAGTGTATCTATATGCTGATGCCTGTAGCTGAGATTCTTCAATGCATGGAATAACTACTTCAATTTTAAGGGCAAAAATCAGGAACAAAAATATATATATGATCATTAATGTGCATTGTAGGACCTTTTGGTCTTTTGGCTGGAGGTATTTTAGACACATCATGAGAAGAATTCAATTAAGAATGTTAAAAGGAAAACAGTGATCTATTCTATGTTTGGTATCTTGGGTTTTCCCTGCTATGATTTTACTTATTTTGTGCCATTGTTCCAAATCAGGAAAAGAAAACACTCTTGGGATTAGAAATTGCTCTAATTACTCATTCAAAGCGTTAACTTTTTTGTTTTTTTGAAACAGTGTCTTGCTCTGTCGAGCAGACTGGAGTGCAGTGGCAGGATCTCGGCTCACTGCACCTCCATCTCCCAGGTTCAAGAGATCCTCCTACCTCAGCCTCCTGAGTAGCTGGGACTACAGGTACATGCCACCACATCCGGCTAATTTTTGCATATTTAGTAGAGACAGGGTTTTGCTATGTTGGCCAGTCTGGTCTCAAACTTCTGACCTCAGGTGATCTGCCTGCCTCAGCCTCCCAAAGTATTGAGAAACCTCCAAGTATTCCCCTGTTTGGAAGCTCTCCAAACCCAGTCACATTACAGGTGTGAGCTACCACACACAGCCCAAAGGCTTAACATTTTTAAAAATCAGCTTTTTTACTACATATAGTTTGACTGTTTTCTGGTTGTTTGATTTTTCTTCTGTTTGTTTCTCTCTAGGAAGCTATTTTGCCAGCCACTTTATTATGGGAGGAGAGAAGTTTGACTCAACTCATCCTGAAGGTTACCTGTTTGGCGAGAACAGTGATCTGAACTTTCTGGGAAACAGACCAGTTGCGGTATGGCTGTAATCAGTTTACTCCCTCTTGGAGCTTAAGTTGCCAATTCAAAAAGTGTAACAAAAAATAAGTTTGCAGTTGCTCATTCAGCAGTTTGTAGCTTGGTCTGTGTTGAAAGAGAGGCACTGGAGGTCAAACTGCAGCCTGCTTGGTTGTACGGGGTCTCTTGGTGCTAGAGGAGTGGAAGAACTCCTGGAGTCTTGTGAGGGTGAGGATAAGGCTCACAAAATCAAGCTTTCTTGAGGATCCAGATCTCTGCCTAAATGCCACATCTTCAGGCAACCCTTTTCTAAGGGCTTACCTTTTTTCCTTCTTCTTCTTAGCACTTAACACCAAACTTTTACTGATTTGTCTTTCTCTGCTTATTTTTGCCTCCCCTTTAGAATGTAAGTTTCATAAGACAAGAACTGTTTTTACTGTATTATCCCAGACCTAGAACAAAGCCTGGCACACAATGATAAACCCTTAATAAATGTTTGTTGAATGACTGAAAGTGTTTCTGTTGATATATGAATTGATATGAGAGTACATTTTTCTCACTTGTTCCTTCAGTTCATCCCATAAACTTCTATTAAACACCTTCTCTGCACCCAGCAGAAGTCTTTGTAATAACAACTGCCAAGTGGCTATTGAGTGGCTCCTGTGTGTTAGGAAGGTCCTAGAGACTCCTGTTCCGTGTGAAGACCACTTGACATAAAACTTATCACTCCATTTTATGAGTGAGAGAACTGAGGTGTTCCGAGAGATGAATAATGATAGTAGCCAGCAGTTATGAAGTGCACTCTATGTTCTAAGCATTGTTTGAAGGGTTTTATATACATTTTTCTCCAAGTCACATAACTAGGTTTGCTTGGTCACAAATCAATAATCTTTCCAGTGCTCCTCACTGCCTTGGAAATTCTGCCTTCCTCAAGAAACTCCCAGTTTGGTGGAACAGACAAAACACAGAAACAGGAAATGTTTAAATAACAATAAAGATCAGAAGTGATTGAATTTGGTAGGAATTGAGAGTGGGAGAAGGCAACGGCAAGGGCAGGTTGCTTCAGTGTTATGCTGGGAAGAGTGCAGGGAGTTGAGCTGGCCTTCGAAGAATGGTGGGTTGGATGAGGCCTTTCCGGGAGTGCAGCACTGAGAGCACAGGCCTCAGAGCATTCAAGTTGTTGAATTAACAAACATTTACTGAGCAACTACTGTGTGTCAGGTACCGAGATAGGCACTGTGGATACAGAGCTGAAATGAGCATGGTTTGTTCTTGCCTGCAACAAATAAGGAAACCAGTCTGGCCCAATTGGAAGGTAGGCCGGATGTGGTAGCTCACTCCTGTAATCCCAGCACTTTGGGAGGCCCGAGGTTGGGATTTCAACACCAGCCTGGCCCTAACCTCATCTCTGCTAAAAACACAAAAATTAGCTGGTTGTGGTGGCGCCTGCCTGTAATCCCAGCTACTCCAGAGGCTGAGGTGGGAAAATCGCTTGAAACCAGGAGATGGAGGTTGCAGTGAGCCAAGGTTTCCCTACTGCACTCCAACCTAAGACATAGAGTAAGACTCTGTTTCAAAAAAAAAAATAGAAATAGAAAGGTAGTTGGCGGCTCTGTTACCTTGATAGGTTGTTTACTCTCTCCTGTAGACTATAAGGAATATTTAAGATTTTTAGGTAGGTGAGTGACCAGGAGAAACTGCTTTTCTAGGAAGATTGATCTGATGATGGTATTCTATCTTGAGCTTTAACATAAAAATAATTGTTTTGTTGGTTTTCATTGTTCTCTTCCTTTCTGTCTGGAGTGATCCCTCTGCTAAGTTTTAGTCCAGTAGTACGCTTTTCAAAATACCAAATTTTGTCTACTTCAAATTAAATTATGCCACCTAATACTTACCAAATGTCTACGCTTTGATTTTGTTACTTCTGCCTTGGTAATTAGAGTAGAGAGATATTTCTTTTTTTTCCAATAGAGCCGATAAAAATATTTGCTCACTCACCAGGGAGTCAGCTTGCACTTCGAAAGTAGCCATTTCTTCTATTAATAGCATGGACTTGATGTTTGCATCTGTTTCTGTCTTTTTTCCTTTGATCTGATGTAAAAATAGTTTATATATTTAAAAAAAATTTTCAGCCTTTTCGGTCCATAAAGATGATATAAAAATAAGTAAATCAGGGATGTCCAATCTTTTGGGTTCCCTGGGCCACCTTGGAAGAATTGTCACATTGGGCCACACACAAAATACACTAGCAGTAACCATAGCTGATGAGCTAAAAACAAAACACAAAACAAAACAAAACTCAAAAAAAATCTTATAATGTTTTAAGAAAGTTTACAAATTTGTGTTGGGGCACATTAAAAGCCGTGTACCCTCAGGCCACAGGTTGGACAAGCTTGAAGTAAATGTCGCTTTAGGTTCAACTTGAAGTTTATGCTGGCTGGCAAACTTTTCCCAAGTTTGCCTGTAGCAGCCTATGAATAACTGAATGCTTCGTGAAATGCTAGGTAGCAGCCTTGACCTTAAAGTTGAGCCTTTTTTTTTTTTTTTCAGACGGAGTTTCGCTCTGTTGCCCAGGCTGGAGTGCAATGGTGCAATCTCAGCTCACTGCAACCTTTGCCTCCTGGGTTAAAGCAATTCTTCTGCCTCAGCCTCCTGAGTAGCTGGGATTACAGGTGCACACCACCACACTTGGCTAATTTTTGTATTTTTAGTAGAGACAGGGTTTCACCACGTTGGCCAGGATGGTCTCCCATCTCCTGACCTCGTGATCCTCCCACCTCAGCTTCCCAAAGTGCGGGGATTACAGGCGTGAGCCACTGTGCCTGGCCAAAGTTGAGGCTTTTTTCCAGAGAAGATCAAGCTGGGCATAGTGGAGGCTGAAGCTGAAATGGGAGGATCACCTGAGCCCAAGAGAGTTCGAGTCCAGTTTGAGCAACATAGCAAGACTCCTCCATCTTAATCAATCAACAAATAAATGCCATTTTTTAAAAAAAGGAACATCAACGTTGGAGTTTTTGTTGTTGCTCTTATGTAGTAATCAAGTATGCTTAATATTGCACAGAGCAAATGAAATTTTTTTTTTTTTTTTTTTTTGAGACAGAGTCTCACTCTGTCGCCCAGGCTGGAGTGCAGCGGCGTGATCTCAGCTCACTGCAACCTCAGTCTCCCAGGCTCAAGTGATTCTCCTGTCTCAGCCTCCTGAGTAGCTGGGATTACAGGTGCCTGCCACCACGCCCAGCTATTTTTGTATTTTTTTAGTAGAGATGGGATTTCACATCGCTTCTCGGCCTTTTGGCTAAGATCAAGTGAGATGGGATTTCACTATCTTGGCCAGGCTGGTCTTGAACTCCTGATCTCAGGTGACCCACCCACCTCAGCCTCCCAAAGTGTTGAGATTACAGGTGTGAGTCACCATGCCCAGCAAATGTTTTAAAAAGACACAATTTTATGGTTTTATAAGGAGTGAAATTTTTAAAAGTCAAAAAAAATAAAAATAAAAGTTTTATATTAGGAAAGCAAATCAGAGAACTTTATATAGCTACATAGAAATGTAGTATAGAGAATAAATGCAGCATGTTTCTCTTTTCTTTTCCCCACAGGTCATTTGATAATAATAATAATGGCTAACATTTGAACACCTAATTTTTGCCAGGGCTGATTGTTCTAAGCTTTTCGTTTGTGTTTTCTCATTTTGTCCTCACATCATAATGAGGAAGGCCTTCATCTGACAGGTGAAGAACATGAGGCACAGAGAGTTTAAATAAAGGCTGCACAGCCTGTAAGGGATCAGGATTGGAACCCCTCAGTCTGGCTCCAGAGCCTGAGCCACTCTGCCATTTTTGCTAGTCAGGTCAGGTGTACTGAGGAACTCTGCCCACATCCTGTCTGTGAGTCCACTGTATAGATCTTCAAGTGCAATTTCTGAAATACTGATAGATATCTAAAAGTGGAATGAGGCCAGTGCAGTGGCTCATGCCTATAGTCCCAGCTGCTCAGGCTGAGGCTGGTGGATCTCTTGAGCCTAGAAGTTGAAGACCAGCCTGGGCAACATAGCAAGACCCTCATCTCTACAAAATATAGAATAAAAAAAAATAGCCAGGCATGGTGATGCATGCCTATAGTCCCAGTTACTCAGGAGGCTGAGGTGGGAGGATCACTTGAGCCCAGGAGGCCAAGGCTTCAATAAGCTATGATCACTGCAGCCTCAGCAACAGAGCAAGAACTTGTCTCAATAAATAAATAAAAGTAGAACGAGTGGCAGTGATATGTTCTCTTGGAGCACCTCATCAGAGTTTGTATTCCATGTGTAATTCCATCTGCTGAGCTGACCTCTGGCTTTTGCCATTACTGCACAACAGGCTTGTTTAGGGGAAGGCCCAGAGATTGAAGATTGACATGTAGCTTGAGTTCTAAACAGCTGACTTCCACTCTCTAGCAAAAGATCTTGGGTGTCAGCACCTAAGTGTTAGGTTACAGAGGAGTGAGAAAGAGAACAACCTTTTAAAGCCGTCCAGCAGCACGCAGCAAGAGCAGCTCCTCTTTGCAGAGAGAATGAATGTGGGCAGTGAAATACACTAAAATTAATTGTTATATTAAGGTATAAATGCCATAGACTTCCTGGCTTCTGGAATTTCCTGTCATTTCTGAAAGAGCAGACTAAAAAGTGTATTATTTGAGCTTCACACCACAGATCTGCCTCTTAGGATAATCCATCAAAGCCAGATTTTTTTCCTCCTAGAGCTAGGGTCTCATTCTGTCACCCAGGCTGGAGTGCAGTGGCGTGATCATACCTCACTGAAGCCTCAAACTCTTGGGTTCAAATGATCTGCTTGCCTCAGTCTCTTGAGTAGCTGGGACTGCAGGTGCATGCTACTACACTGGGCCAATTTTTAAGTTTTTTTTGTAGAGACAGGGTCTTGGTTTATTGCCCAGACTAATCTCAATCTCCTGGTGTCAAGCAGTCTCCCTGCCTCGGCATTCCAAAGTGTTGGGATTACAGGCGTGAGCCACCAAGCCCAGCCCAAAGCCAAATTTATTATCAAGTCTTAAGGGTCAGATTTAAAGAAACTAGAGAGAGAGAGAGAGAGAGAGAGAGACAGAGAGAGAGAGAGAGAGAGAGAGAGAGAGAGAACAGAAAGATAGTGGAAGAGAGTTGGAATCTAGATTTCAAGTTTTATTTATATCTTACCATTAAACTCTTTGTAACCTTGGCAAATGTATCACTCAGGCACTCAAATTACCAACTTGTAACATGGAGACAGTTCTGACTTTAGAAGAATGTAATGCTTGGAAGATGCCTTGGAATTGCTGGACAAAAAGCAGCATGCAGCAGTGTTAGCTATACTTGCTACCTTTCCAGTGGGTTATTTCTACAGCTGTTTATCGTTCTAGGTGGAGGGATCTTCACTAGTTTGTTTGTTTGTTTTTGAGATGGAGTTGTTACCCAGGCTGGAGTGCAATGGTGAGATCTTGGCTTACTGAAACCTCAGCCTCCTGGGTTTAAGCGCTTCTCCTGCCTCAGCCTCCCTAGTAGCTGGGATTACAGGTGCCTGCTGCAATGCCCAGCTAATTTTTTGTATTTTTAGCAGAGATGGGATTTCGCCATGTTGGCCAGGCTTGTCTCGACCTCCTGACCTCAGCCAATCCACCCGCCTCAGCCTCCCAAAGTTCTGGGATTACAGGCATGAGCCACCGCACCCAGCCTCTTCACTGGTTTTTAAGTACTATCTTAAATAGTAAACTAGGCTTCTGAAGGTCTTTCTGCTCTGGTCTCCTATATAGAGGAACTCTGCTCTGGTCCCCTATATAGAGGAACTAAGGTATCTGTGAATCAGTTATAAAATGTTAAATAAAGGCCATCTCTTCCCTTCCTATGTGGTGGAAGAGCTAGTGTTACTTTTCTGCTCCTTTATTGAGTTGGATCTTGTTTTGTTGAGATAATTACTGCCAAGTTATTTAGAGGCTCTAAGTTATTTAGAGGCTTAGTGAAATTAGGATTGTCAGAGTATCAGGTAATGCCTTGACTCCTTCCTACCTGCCTTTTTTTTCTTTTTGAGACAGGGTCTTGCCCTGTTACCCAAGCTAGGGTATAGTGGCACAACTGCAGCTCACTGCAGCCTGGAATTCCTAGGCTCACGTGATTCTCCCACCTCAGATTCTCCAGTAGCTGGGACTACAAGCACGCACCACTATGCCTGGCTTTTTTTTTTTTTTTTTTTTTTTTTTTTTTTTTTTTTTTTTTTTTTTTTTTTTTTTTTTTTTTTAATTTTTTATAGAGGCAGTGTCTTACTGTATAGCCCAGGCTGGTCTCAAACTCCTTTGCTCAAGTACTCTGTTGTCTTGGCCTCCTAGAGTACTGGGATTATAGGTATGAGCCACTGTGCCCTGCCTCTACCTGCCTTTTGTAGACAGAAGTTCAAACCGTTCCTCTCATTTTATAAAGAAAGTAGTTGAGTTTTAGCCTTGCCCCTAATAGTCCATTTCCTCTTGTGTGTTCTGTAGCTGGGCCCCATCGACAGTTTCTTCTTCCTCCTGCTCCTTGAAACCAGGGCTGCACAGCTGGCATTATTGTTTTTCCTTTTTTTTTTGAGATGGAGTCCGCTCTGTCACCAGGTTGGAGTGCAGTGGCGCGATTTCAGCTCACTGCAACCTCTGCCTCTTGTGTTCAAGCAATTCTTCTGCCTCATCCTCCCTAGTAGCTGGGACTACAGGCCTGCACCACCACATCCAGCTAATTTTTGTATTTTTAGTAGAGACAGGGTTTCATCATGTTGGCCAGATGGTCTCAATTTGTTGACCTCATGATCCGCCTGCCTTGGCCTCCGAAGTGTTGGGATTACAGGCATGAGCCACCATGCCTGGCTGCTGGCATAATTTTAAAAACTAAAATGTGCCAGGCATGGTGGCTTTTGCCTATTCCCAGCACTTTGGGAGGCTAAGGCAGAAGGATCACTTGAGGCCAGGAGTTTGAGACCAGCCTGGACAACATAGCAAAACACTGACTCTAGAAAAAAAACCAAAAATTAGTTTAGGGTGGTGGTACACACCTGTATTCCTAGCTGCTTTGGTGGCTGAGGCTAGAGGACTGCTTGCGCCCAAGAGATCAGAGCTGCAGTGAGAGCCATGATTGTGCCACTGCACTCTAGCCTAAGCGACAGAGCAAGACCCTGTCTCAAAAAAACAAAAAAAAAAAAAAAAGAAAGAAAGAAAGAGACCAGGCATGGTGGCTCACACTTGTAATCCCAGCACTTTGGGAGGCTGAGGCGGGCGGATTACTTGAGATCAGGAGTTCAAGACCAGCCTGGCCAACATGATGAAACCCCGTCTCTACTAAAAATACAAAAATTAGTCGATTACTTGGTGACTGGCACCTGTAATCCCAGCTACTCAGGAGGCTGAGGTGGGAAAATTGCTTGAACCCAGGATGTGGAGGTTGCAGTGAGCGAAGATCACACCACTGTACTCCAGCCTGGGCGATAGAGTGAGACTCAGTCTCAAAAAAAAAAAAAAAGAAAGAAAGAAAGAAAAGAGGCCGGGCGCGGTGGCTCACGCCTGTAATCCCAGCACTTTGGGAGGCCGAGGCGGGTGGATCACGAGGTCAAGAGATCGAGACCATCCTGGTCAACATGGTGAAACCCCATCTCTACTAAAAACACAAAAATTAGCTGGGCATGGTGGCACGTGCCTGTAGTCCCAGCTACTCGGGAGGCTGAGGCAGGAGAACTGCTTGAACCCAGGAGGCGGAGGTTGCGGTGAGCCGAGATCGCGCCATTGCACTCCAGCCTGGGTAACAAGAGCGAAACTCCGTCTCAAAAAAAAAAAAAAAAAAGAAAGAAAGAAAAGAAATAAGATGCATACAGAGTGTACTTTTCGTCTTTTTCTAGTACAGATATATCAAAAGTTGTACTCAAATTTAGTTTCTGTAAATTGAACCCTTTTATTACATGTGTCAGAAAGAGCAAGTTATTCAAAGGAACTTGGCAGTATATCCATTTGTGACATAGAGTTTTGCACATATAGAGCTTTGCAGCAAAAAAGAGAACATTATTCTGTTAGTCCCAGTACCATTCATTCATTCAACAAGTATTTATGAGTCAGAAACTGTGCCGAGAGCTAGGAATGCAGATATGAAAAGACATGACCCCTGACCTGAAGAGGCTTACTGCCGAGTGGGACAGCTGATGTGCCCACCCTGCGAGGGACTATGGTAGGTTCTACGAGAGAGGACCAGAGTGCCCTGGAGCACAGAGCAGTGGGGATGCCCTCTATCCAGGGCAGGGGCTTCTCAGAGGTGACTCCTTTAGACTGGAGGGATAAGCAGGATTTCCTAGGTAGGAGAGAGGAGGAGAGGTGTCTGAGGCAGGAATAATTAATAAGCAACATGAGGAAGCATGAAGATGCTAAAGTGTGCTTTGGGTGCTTAGAGTGGTGAGTAGTTGATAAGGATTGGACTGTGAGGGATGCTGGTTGCAGTTGAGACTGGAAAGGCAAATTGGGTTCATATCTGAAGAGCCGTGAATATTAAGAAGTTTTTATAGGCTGGGCGTGGTGGCATACACGTATAATCCCAGCACTTTGGGAGGCCAAGGCGGGCACGTCACCTGAGGTCAGGAGTTCAAGACCAGCCTGGCCAACATGGCGAAACCCCGTGTCTACAAAAACTAGCCTGGTGTGATGGCGGGTACCTGTAATCCCAACTACTTGGGAGGCGAGGCAGGAGAATTGCTTGAACCCAGGAGGTGAAGGTTGCAGTGAGCCAAGATCACACTATTGCACTCCAGCCTGGGTGACAGGATGAGACCCTCTCTTTCTCTATCAAAAAAAGATACTATTACAATCTAATTTTCATTTTAGAAAGTTAATTCTATAAATTGATTCACAGTGTAGGTAATGAATCCGAAAAACAACAAACAAGAGGACCAGTTAGGAAGTAATTTATTTTAAGAAAAAAATATGAAATACCTGAACAGAATTAACAGCATTGCAAATAAACATGGTGCAGACTTTCTACCCTAGAACCATGGACCAATTTGTAACCTTGTGGAGAAGGCCCCAGGGCTGATGAACATTGCTGTGACTTATTTGAAGCTTCGATTGACCAGATTTTGGTACTATGCCAAGCCTGAGCCGCTTCCTCCAACCCCTGCCGAGATCCCTAGAACTATTCAGAGCCTGAAAAAAATAGTAATTCTCTAACAGCTCATAGTTAAGGAAGCTTTGCTGATTGGTGTGGTGGCCACTGAGATGTGGACATGATTTTATGTCAGAGAGCTCATAGGCAAGTGTGGCATCATTGCTGTAATCTTTGAAGACCAGTCCTTAACATCTGATTACATTTGATTTATGACTTGTGTGTTCTTGGACCATGTGTGATCAGACTAAAATAAGATGTGTCTAAAAAACAATAAAATAAAATAAAATAAATACAGTGCAGATTAGAGCACTGCAGGCAGTGTGAGTTGAGGCAAAGTACACTCTAAGGGACAGCGTCTGTGAGAGGCCACGACTTACCCCAGATGCTGTGCACATGTTATGTTTGGAGATTTGTTTGTGCCCTGGACTTAGAGTAACTAGTAGGTCACAGAACAAGGACCCTGGCACTTACTGTCCCACAGGGTGGGAACGGGCATCCTTCTGCGTGTGTGTGTGTGTATGTGTGTGAGAGAGAGAGAGAAAGAGAGAGAGAGAGATTGAGAGAGAAACCGAGATTGGGTTATTTGCCTTTTGCATGCTATCTTCTTTCTGTCTTCGTTCCTTATAATTGTACTACAATTGTTTTCGGCCTTTAGCTTGGCAATATTGATTAATTTTTTTAGCTGTGCATACCCTTCGGCCCAGCTGTTTCACTTTCTGAATCTCTCCTACAGAAATATTTTGAAGTGTATGAAATGATTCCTTTTTACAGTGTATATTGTAGCATTACTTGCAGTAGTACAAAATTAGAAAATATCTAATGTCCATTATAGTGGAATGGTTAAATAAATTATAATGTGCCTATGCCATGAACTGTTATTCAGCAACAACAACAACAACAAAAAAGAAGTAAAAAAACAAAAAAATGGTGCTAAACCAGATCAAAAAAAAAAAAAAAAAAGAACTGTTACTCAGCCAAAAATGGTGGATCTGTGTCCATTGAGATGACTGACAGTATGTCCACAAGCACATGACTTACAGAATGAAGCAAGTTGCAGTATATAATGTAGAGTCCGATTTCATTTCGGGTAAAAATGACAATGTTTGTACATGCGTGCATTTATGTACATGTATTTATAGCTACATAAAAATATGCAATTACAATGCATTTTGAACTCTTGGGATATATCAAGAAGGGCAGGTGTTTACTTCTTACCTCATATTCTTTTTTAAAATTTTCTTTCTTTTTTTTTTGAGAAAGAGGCTTGTTCTGTCACTCAGGCTGGAGTGCAGTGGTGCAGTCATAGCTCACTATAACCTGAAACTTCTGGGCTGAAGCAGTCCTGTCGCCTCAGCCTTCCTAGTAGCTGGGACTACGATACGTGACAACATACACAACTAATTTTAAAATTTTCTTTCTTTCTTTTTTATTTGTAGAGACCAGGGTCTCACTGTTTTGCTAGGGCTGGTCTTAAATTCCTGGGCTCAAACAGTCCTCTTGCCTCAGCCTCCCAAACTGCTGGGATTACAGATGTGAGCCACTGCGCCCGGCTCTTCATATTCTTCTATATTGTTTGAATTTTCTCCAATGAACGTGTTTTCATTTTTAAATTTAAAGTATTTTAATTTTCTTTAAAAATAGAGAAGGAAATACTTCTGAGTGGAGGAAGGAAATAGGTTTAGAGGAATATATAGAAGTAGGAAAATTAAGGAAGTTCAGAAAATAATGGTTTTAATTTTTAGTGAACTACAGGAAAGGTAGAGTCTGCTTGGTGGGGTTGGGATGTGTGCCAGGAAGTGTCTGGGGACTTGTGGAGAAAGACAGAAAACCAAAGTAAGCATGGGGAAGAGCAGAGCCAGGGAGCTTGGTGCTCTTGGTGCCAACATGCAGTGATTCACCTTTAGAAACATGTGATTCAAAATGGTATGAGATTCAGTATGAATGTGGCCTGCTTTTCAGTAACCTGACAATGAACTAGGGGATGAATAGTCGTACTTTTAAAATGGTTTGGGGCTTTAAAGAGTTTCGCTTAAGGCATTCTTATACTCTCCCAACTTCCAGGCTCTTCCCAGGGGTGACCACTCTGCTTATCACACATTGTTGTACAGTCTCCAGAATCCCTTTCATCTCTCAAAACTGAAACTCTGTCCCCACTGGGCATTGCCTCCCCACTTCCCTCTCCGACCAGCCCCTGGCAGCCACCCTTCTGTTTCCTGTCTCTATGAGTTTGTCTACTCTAGGTACCTCATATGAGTTGAATCATAGAATATTTGTTCTTTTTTGACTGGCTTACTTCACTTAGTATGTCCTTGATTCATCCATGTTGTAACATGTGTCAGAATTTCCTTTTTAAGGCTGAATAATATTCCATTATATAGATACACTATGTATCCATTCATCCACCAGTAGACAGGCACTTGGGTTGCTTCTGCCTTTTGGCTATTGCGAATAAAGATGCTGTGAACAATGGTGTTATGTGCAGTTTTTAAGGCATACATGAATACCAGTATTGGGCTAGGGAAGAAATGCCTAGTTTTAGGAAATTATGTAGGCTTGTTGTCGGTTCAATTTTGAAATGTAACTTGTTTTTATGTTCTTACAAGAAAAAAACTTTATTCCATTTATATTACTTTTTATCCTTAATAAAAATGAGGAAATTATTTCAAATGCCTCCTTCTAGGGAAAGTAGCACCTGGTCACTTAATGAATGGATACTGAATACACAAACAAAGACTATTTTGTTGTGTGTATGTAACATCATAGTCATATTTCCAAATGCCAAGAAAGTATAACCAGATTGTAGATTTTATTCAAGAGTTAGTTTAAACTCTCATGATTCCAGAGACAGCATGAAAAAAAACTGGTTACTTTTACAGAGAATAGTAGAGTTGGGGTTTTTTTAGGTATATTAGAGCATAAAATATGAGGCCTACCAGTATGTATAAAGTTAACTATACCTTTGGAAAATAAGTAGCATAAGAAAGAGAACTTTGGAAAGCTATTAATAGGTCCAAGCATTTGCTACATGGCCCTATAAAGGGGATTTTTATGGGGCTTCTGTTCCAGGAGTTTCCTGCCCTGAGACCTCTGTTTTAGAGAGGTGGATTTCTGTGGTAGATGGATCATCAGAGGGACAGGGATCCAAGTAGTAGCATGAGCAAGTGGCAGTGGGATGGAGGCCAGTGAACTGTACACCAAGTACAGTCACACTTCACACTGAGATCGCCAGTGATAATAGGAAGGGGTACTTCCAGAGAAGCTGAATCAGTGTTTGTACCTATTAGTATTGATATGGCTGTTCCTAACAGCTGTTTTTTGTTTTTTAACTTTCTTTTTTGAATACAAAAACAGCTGCTTTTGGCTAGGCACAGTGGCTCACATCTATAATCCCAGCACTTTGGGAGGCCAAGGTAGGAGGATCACTTGAACCCAGGAGTTCAAGGTCAGCCTAGGCAACATAGTGAGAACCTCTCTACAAAAAATACGGGAAATTAGCTGGGTATGATGGAACATGCCTGTAGTCCCAGCTACTCAGGAGGCTGAGGTGGAAGGATCACTTGAGTATGGGAGATTTTTTTTTTTTTTAAGCCAGTCAAATTTAGCAGTGGGGGGTTGTATACCAACTTTAGTGACACTAATGTTAATAAGTTCTGGTAACCCACTACCATCGGACCAGCCGAGTATGGGAGATTGAGGCCACAGTGAGCTGTGATCAAGCCACTGCACTCCAGCCTGGGCAACAGAGTGAGACCCTGTCTCAATATAAAAATATATATGAATATAAGTGTGTATATATACATATATATATATATATATGTATATATACACATATAAATATATGTGTGTGTATTTATTGAGGTGAATGTGTGTGTATATATTTATTTATTTATTGAGATGAATGTGTGTATATATTTGTTTATTTATGTATTTATCAAGATGAAATCTCACTCTGTCACCCAGACTGTACTGCAATGGTACAGTTGTGGCCCACTGCAACCTCTGCCTTCCAGGTTCAAGTGATTCTCCTGCCTCAGCCTCCTGACTAGCTGGAACTACAGGCATGTGCCACCACACCTGGCTAATCTTTTGTATAGTAGAGACAGGGTTTCACCATGTTGGCCAGGCTGGTCTTGAACTATTGATGTCAAGGGATCCTCCCGCCTCTGCCTCCCAAAGTGCTGGGATTACCGGAGTGAGCCAGCATGCCTGGCATATATATATATATATATTTTAAAAACAGCTGCTTTTAATTTACTTTCCAGTGTTATTTTTCTTTTTGCTTTTTTATTGTTAACATAAGTGTATAGACCATATATCTATAGTTTAAAGAATTATGATTCTTTAAATCATAACTACTCTCATGTAGCTCTCATAACTACTACCCAGATGAAGAAATGGAACATGGCCAGTACCTTCCCTTAGCTGTCCTCTGTGCATCTGACCCTGATCTCTTCTGTATTGCTTTTTTAAAAAATGGCTTCCTTGAGATGTAATTTTCCATGTAGGTTTGATCCTTTCTTTAGCTAAAGATGCTGCCTTGGCTGAGGTTAGTGAAGTAGGGCATTACATGTTATATCTACTGCAGTACTTTGAGATGTAAGTTGGTGATCATGGTTTTGTCTGTCTGGCATGTAGATTTCAGGGTAAAGTTTTGTGTATTAAAGCTACAGAAAAGGGTTGCAGTCAGGCCTGGTGGTGTTGACCTTTAGTCCAAGCTACTCAAGTTGCTGAGGCAAGAGGACCACTTGAGCCTAGGAGTGGGAGGCTGCAGTGAGCTATGATTGTACCTGTGAATAAGCCATTGCACTCCATTCTGGGCAACATAGCAAGACCCTGTCTCAAAAAAAAAAAAAAAAAAAAAAGATGGGGGATTGCAACGTAAACTGAACTTACAAGAGGAGGGAAAAAAATTCTGTGGAGAAGAAACTTTGCTGAAGATAAATGAAGAACAGGATGTGAGTTTTTAGTAGATGTAAACCTAGCAGATTACCTTTTCTAGGTAAGAATTTCAAAACCAATTCAGAATCTAAGTGCACTGGGAGAAGGAGGAAGAGAAAGTAGAGGAAGGAATAGTTTCTTCTTTGTTCATGTTTTAATCTGGTCTCTGTACTAGTTGAGAAGATAGTTTTCTTTAATAATCATTACAGGTTGCCAGCTTTGATCTTCTTTCCCCTCTCTGTTACACAAATCATTGACTGACTGGCTCACTCCTTCATTCCCTCAATCATTTACATTAATTGAATACCCATTGTCCTCTAGGCTGATGTTAGATACTAGAGGTACCGATAAAATGCAGTTCCCGCCTGAAGGAGTTGTATAGCTAGGAAACATGCGTATGTTGGAGGAGGGCCCATAACCAACAAGTGGTCCATGCACTGCAGATGAGTCAACAAAGCAGGCATAGCATCCAGAGGGTGGGAGGAAACTCCACAAGAGATAAGGCTGAGAAGCCAGCAGGCCTGGAAAGGGGTCTGGTGTGCCTTCCTGTGAGCTTCGGACTTTGGTCCTGTTAGTGCGGGGAACAACTAATGGGCTTTAAATTGAGGCTCACAGAAGATACATTTTGAAAGATCACTCAGATGAAGTGTAGAAGGTAGATTAGAGTCATGGGATGGATGCAGGGTAACCAGTTGTCCAAATGAAATTTGATGGAGGTCTCACCTCAGGCTGCAGTAAGAATGAAGAGGACACTGATGCATATGGCAGAACCTATACCGGTAACCAATGTGGAGAAGAATCTAGGGTGTGGTAATTAGAGTATGTTCAGGCCCCCCCGCCGAAGGACACAGCCAGCTAGTGGATTTTCCCACTTTATGTGGTAGACCCATCCTCGTGGAGTAGGCACTAAGCCTTTTGAACTTTTCCTCTAAAGACGTCTGTGGCAGTTCTGGAATCATTTAGTGTGGTCCATCACTTATCCAAGCTCCCAACAACTCCTCTCCCCCAATACATATTGACCCAGGGCTCTTGCCAAGGTGTTTATTCTGTGTCATAAGAGAATGTTCCCATATCAACAGGCTCTCCCTCATCCAACTTTCTATTCCAATACCCTCAGGAACCCCTCCCATGCATCCTCCAGGTCCTGCTAGTGCCTTTGTGGCTGGGTCTCAAGCACCTCTATCATGATAAGCCTCCTCCTCTCTTTGCAGGTGCAGCAGTCCCCAGTTGAGTGATACTCAGATAATGGCCCTAATTATGGTTGGGTGGCCAGGAGGGAAGGTGGGGGCAGGTTCTCTGTGGGGCAAGCATTGTCTTATAAGGTACTTGCTTCGTTTGAGACCTCTGTGTAATCATGTGAGGTGGAGGAGCAGGTTCCTCCCATCTTGTAGGGAGAGGGAGTGGGCTGTTTGCAAGCCTAGGGAATCTGGAGTTCATGTTCCTCAAGTAAATGTATACAGACTCAAGTCTTAGAGTTGAGTAATATACCCATCTCAAGTCTTAGAGTTCACTCCTTCCCTACCAGGACCTGAATCTGGCACAGTAGACTAGTATAGGCTGAGAGTTCATCCTTCTTTTTGGTTCTGCCGCTCTTAAAATTAGGTCTTGTGCCTGCAGGAGATGATTGTCTTTAAATGCTGCCAAAGTAGCCTGGCATGGTGGCACATCTGTAATCCCAGCACTCGGAAGGCTGAGGTGGGAGGATGGCTTCCGACAGGAGTTTGAGGCTGCAGTGAACCATGTTCACAACACTGCACTCCAAGCCTGGGTGCCCTATTGAGACCCTGTTTCAAACAAACTAATAAAAAAAAATTGCCAAAGGAAGCTTACTGTTATAGCTGGCTTTATTTATTTATTTTTAGTTTTTCTTATAAAGATGGGATCTCGCTGTGTTGCCCAGGGTGGTCTTGACCTCCTCCCTCCTCAGCCTTCCAAATTTCTGGGATTACAGACATGAGCCACCGCATCCAGCCTCATAGTTGGCTTTACATTTTTGATTGCTACACCTGAAACTCATTTTCCCTTTTCAAAGAACGAATCCTCTTAATAACACTCACCCAGTTTCACAGTCCTTACTGTACCTGTTTTTCCCATACCTCCTGTACCAGACATCAAACCAACCTGGATGTTATACAGCCCCGTGTCTCCTATTCCCCTTCACTGCAGGGGAATGTCGACAGTATGCTGGGGAACATCCATGTTCCACCCACCTCAGTGATGGGTCCTCATTGCCATCTGGCTTGTGGATGATCCACCCCCAAAATTCCATCCATAGACAACTTCTGATAAAAACCGGTTTAGGTTGGGTTCTCTGGGAACAAAGCCTGAGATGGAGATCTTTGTGAAAGCTATTTATTGAGAGAATGCTCTCTAGAGACGAGGAAGACAGATGGGGCAGTAGAGCAAAGCCAAACATGAGTGCGGTCTTGGCCAAGACCCAGTTTGGCTTTGCCCCACGGGAAGGCTTTGGAGTACAGCTTGTACCACAGAGTTGCCTCATCTCAAGGTAAAGAGGCCGGCTTTTTGTACAGCCCTATCAATCAGTCACTGGCTGTTAGTGGCTGCCTGGAGTGAGATAGGGATTCAGAAAGACTCTCTTGGATCAGGTGGCTCTGGTTCCAAGTTCTTGGAGAAGGAGTAGCTATGGCTGTTTGTAGCCAGCAGCCTCCAGAGCAGGGGTACAGAGACCTGAGGAGGGAGTTGGGGAAGGTTGGGAAGCCAGCACATGACTACACTCCTGTACATACTTCGGCCCTTGCTTTTTAATTTAATGGTGTATCATATTGGAGATCATTCTAGATCCATTTACCTAGGGGTGACTTGTCCTCTTTAAAAATACTTATTGACAGACTGGGCATGGTGGCTCATGCCTGTAATCCCAGCACTTTGGCAGGCCGAGGCGAGCGGAGCACGAGGTCAGGCTGACCAACATGATGAAACCCCGTCTCTACTACAGATAGAAAAATTAGCTGGGTGTGGTGGTGCATGCTTGCAATCCCAGCTACTCAGGAGGCTGAGGCAGGAGAATCACTTGAACTTGGGAGGCGGAGGTTGCAGTGAGCCAAGATTGTGCCACTGCACTCCAGCCTGGGTGACAGAGTGAGACTCCATCTCAAAAAAAAAAACTTATTGACGTATGTTATACGCATAGAAAGATGACAAGTCATCCATGCACAGCTGATTTTCACAAAGTTATCCCTCTGCTGTGACCAGCATTCAGATCAAGAAATAGCACAGAAGCTCCCCTTCTGCCTCTTTCCCATCGTTACCTCTAGCCTAAGGTAACCGCAATCCTGACTTCTATCCTGGTTTGAACTTTATGTAAGTGGAACTGTGTACAATGTGCTCTTTCATGTCTGGCTCCTTTCACTCAGCATCTTTGTAACATTTATTTATCTCATGGTAGCTTAGTCCAGGAAGGTCCTTGGCTTTGCTCAGGAAAGAATTTAAGAGCCAGTGGTGGAAGAAAACAGCTTTATTGAGGTGGCAGTGTTACAGCTCCGTGACTGCTTCTGCAGAGCAGGGCTACCCAAAGGCAGTGTGTTGTGAGTAGCAGCTCAGAGCAAGTTTGCAATCATATTTATACTCACTTTTAATTACATGCAAATTAAAGGATGAATTATGTAGAAATTCTAGAAGAAGGATGGTACCCTCCAGGTCATTGGGTCGTTGCCATGGAAAGGGGTGCTAACTTCCAGGTGTTGCCATGGCAATAGTAAATTGACATGGCACACTGGTGGGCTATCTTCCGGAAAGCTACTTCTGCCCAGTCCCTGTTTTAGCTTGTCCTCAATTTAGTCGGATATCCGAGCCCCACACCTCCAGAGTTGAGTCTCACTTCCTGAGTCAAGTCCTGCACCCTACCTGAATGGTGAACAGCAATGAGAAGGAACAAACTACTCCTGTATATGGCTCATTTCCATTGCTGTGTGGTGTTTCATTGTGTGAATGCACCGCAATTTATCCACTCTATTGTTTGCAGGCATTGAGCTTCTTGGGCATTTTGGCTATTACATGTAGTGCTGCTATGAATGTTCTGTTATTACATGCATTTTGTTGAGTACCTGTATGCATACCTGTTACGGCTATAGCTAGGAGGATTGCTGAGTCATAGAATATGCTGTAGTAGATACTGCTAACCACTTTTTCAAAGTGATTGTACCCATTTTTTCCCCACTAGCAGTGTTTAGAATTCCCAGCACCTAGTATTTTCCATCTTTTAAATCTTAGCTGGTGTGGTAGGTTTGTAGAATTCATTTTCATTTTCCTGAGAACTGATGAGGTTGGAGAGGCAGGTGTTCTCCTGGTTACATAGCATCTGGAAAAAGATCTAGGAGTCTGAATGCTTTTCATGCCAACTTTCCCAGTCTCCTTTTTCCAGGCTTACTATACCTCACTTTTAGGAGGACCCCCACCTCCATTTCCTAAGCCTTTCTGGAGTTCTGTGGCATGAATATGTTTCTGCCATTTGGGATTTCAGCCTTTTCTGTTCTCCCAAACCAGTTTCCACTTGTCAGTGTGTGTTTCAGCTTCCAAGTTTTTATTATAATATCCTCTCCCATACCTTCTGCTCTTGTGGTTTTATACTTTTTTCTCTTTTTAAATCTCTTTACTATCATTTCAGTAACAATTTAGAAGAAAGCAGAGGTATCTAAACTGGTAGGAAACCTAATCGTGTCTAGTACTATATTATACAATCATGGAAAAGGACATAGGCCATTTCTATAGGGATAATTTCAAATGAGTTATTTGTCTTTGGATTTAAACTATCCACTTCACAGCCCACTAAGAAGTGTCCTGCTTTCGGGGGTCTTTCAGTAGAGCCTGCAGAGTCATCTCAGGCTGTAGTGAATTTGCCACCGTTCCCACCATCAGACCCTGGCTTCACCATTTCTAATGTACTTGAAAGTCTCCCATGGTGGCTGAGTGCATGGTGTTCTATGTGAGACAAATGAGGCCTTTGGCTATTTTACTTAAGCACTGTAAAGAGTGTTGTGTCATTCTGGAAAGAGCAAATCGATAGGGATGGGAAACAGATCTGTGGTTGCCAGGGACTGGGGTACATGGAGGAGTTGACTAGAAAGGGGCAAAAGGGGATGTGGAGGTAATGGAAATGTTCTTTATTTTGTTTGTGATGGTGGTTACACAGTTGTGTGCATTTGTCAAAATTCACAGAACCATACACTAAAAGGCTGAATGTTACTGTATGTAAATTATACCTTGATAAACTCAAAAAAAGAGAATGTGCCTTGGAAAGAAGTGATTAATAGAAATCCAATTGCCTTCTCTGTGGCCTGGTTCCCATGTAGTCCAAGGAGTCCCTGTTTTGTGGACATGCACCACGGAGGGGTGGTCGCTGTATTTCCTGAGGCTGTCTGTGGATGTGGCGGTGGGAGGGGTGGCAGGACAGCATTGCTCCTGCATCAGCAGCCCTCTGCCAGTCCCTAATCTCAAATCTGAAATGTGGGTGTGGCAGCCTCACTGCAGGATGCAGAACAGCTTGCCCAGGAGCTGTGGCGCAGACCCCGCTTTGTTTTCTCTCTCAGCTCCTGATTGTTTCAGATCATGCTTCAGAAGTCATATTTGTTAGTTAGACAACCAGGGTCACAACAGACAAAAAGAACTTGCTTAACTCTCACATTACCTTAAACTGTGTCTTCCATTTCCCTTGTGATCATACACCGAGACTCTTAGAGAGCCTTTCAGTCACTGTGGTAGAAACTTGTATGTGTCCATGGGTGGGAGGTGGTGGGGGTAGCTGTTTCCAAGAGGTTAAATTCCAGTAGAATATGGGGCAGATCTACAATAATTATTCTGGGTCACAACAAAGTGAGATATATCCTAATTGTATTTACTTCAAGTGCTTTGGGATTTATAGATAAGAGATACTTATCTAATTGCTTATATTTCATTTGTGCATTATTTTTTCCAAGCATTTAAAATAGCATTACAAGTCCTTTAAAGAAGATGCTATCTAGCATCCTAGTTGAAAAGGATAAAAAAAAAAAAGAAGATACTATCACTAATGCTAGTTACCAAGGATCACTAACAAGAATGTGTATTTTCATAGCATTGTATTGTTTTCAAAACATTTTTATTTGATCTTAATGACCCTATGAGATAGACAGAGGCTGTAAATATCATTTTACAGATAAGGACATTGATGCTCAGAGATGTTAAGTTATTCGCCCAAAGTCTTGTGCATCAAGTGAGAGAAGGCTGAGCGCTGTGGCTCATGCCTGTCATCCCATCATGTTGGGAAGCCAAGGCGGGAGGATCACTTGAGCTCTGGAGTTTGAGACCAGCCTGGGAAACAGAGCAAGGTCCTGTCTCTACAAAAAGTCAAAAATTTGCCAGATGTGGTGGCGCATGCCTGCTACTTATGTGGATGAAGGGGGAGAATCACTTGAGCCCGAGAGGTTGAGACTGCAGTGATGGCCACTGTAGTCACCCTGGGCAACGGAGCAGACCCTGTCTCAAAAAACAAAAAAAAGTGGGATAGCTGAAGCATGAGCCTGTGTCTTCTAACTCTTGATGTCATACTTGTTTTATTAAATCATTTCATATTCATTTTCCAGTCTTCCATACAACTCACTGGCAGAACCAGAGGCTTTCAGCTCCTAGTCAAGCTTACTGGATATTATTCCACAAACCCTTAATTTAAAAATACATGGTAGTCTGTATTTTCAGTTATTTTGTGAGCACTAATTGTACCCAGTCTGCCATTTAGTCTGAGGGGCAAACATTCAGAATCTAAAGAGTCACCATGGGCACATGCTGTACTCTTCTGAAGATCTTACTGTTCGTATATTCTACAGACATCTGTTTCTGCCTTCTGCGTGTGCTGGACTAATCACTAGGGGTGACACAAAGATGATTCCTACATGGATTTTGCCCTCAAGTTTATAATTTCATGGAGAAGATCAGACACGACACACATAGCTATAATGCAGGGCGGGGAGTGAAAAATGAAGTATAGAGATAGTCATGTATAGGACCACAGATCCCTAAAAAAAAAAAAGAGAGAGAGAATAGTCACATAAAAGCTTGGAGAAAGGAACTTTATAATGTAAATTTTGCTGACTTGAAAAGTGCCACTAAACGCTTGAACTCTTGATTCGTTGTTTGATGCCATGTTTCTTAGCAAACCAGAGTACAAAGAACTGCTGTGGTATTCAGTAGTGGAACGAAAGCATCTGTGTTGTAGGAATTTCCTCGAAATTTCTTTGAAACATATTGAAACCAAGTGTGCACACTCTCACCTCTGTTTCCTGTTGTCATTGTGCACCCTATCTGACGGGAAACTATACTTACTGGTTTTGCATTTCAAAGAAAAATCTGGTTAACTTTTTCAGCTCTTAAAGAGATGCATAGTGGCCTTAACTGTTAATGAACTGTTATGGAAAAGTCTGTATTGTATTGTCAAAGACTTATGAGCCAAATAGCTTAATAGTTGATTGCACGTAAATTGTGTCCCGAAGCAGCACACTTCATTCCTAAAATGGTCTTTCCAGGCCAATCAAATAAAACAGTAGCCCTGATTATTACAGAAATTAATCAGACATACACTTTATCTTTAAATTGTAATTTAAAAATTTTTTTTTTTCTTTTCTTTTTTCAGCATTTGGGGAAAAAAAAATAAATTGTAATTTTTTTTGAGACGGGGTCTCCGTCTGTCACCCAGGCTGGAGTGCAGTGGTGCAATTATAGCTCACTGTAGCTTCAACCTCCTATGCTCAAGCAATCCTCCCACCTCAGCCTTCCTAGTAGCTGGGACCACAGGCACATGCCACCACACCTGGCTAATTTCTTATTTTTTTGTAGAGACAGGGTCTCACTATGTTGCCCAAACTGATCTCAAACTCCTGGGCTCCAGCGATCCCAATCCTCCTGCTTCAGCTTCCCAAAGTGCTGCGATTACAGGTATGAGCCACCACGCCCAGCCTACTTTATCTATAGAAGGCAGCACTGAACTTTAGGATAAAGGTTGTTATAATTATAGAATAGAATATAGTCCTTAGCCATATTTTCTACTTATTAAAATCTTAAATGCTGATAACACTGGAGGTTTATGTCTTCTGCTAATTCATATTCTAATGTTTTTTTCTTTTTGTAGAAACAGTCTCACTATGTTGGCCAGGCTGGTCTTGAACTCCTGGCTTCCCAAAGTGCCAGGATTACAGGTGTGAGCCACTGCATTCAGCCATGTAAACTATTTTTTTAATTCTTTTTTTTTTTTGTGATGGGGTCTCACTCTGTCACCCAGGCTGGAGTGCAGTGGCATGGTCATGGTTCACTGCAGCTTTGAATTCCCTGGATTCAAGAGACTTCCCTGGACACTGTGCCTGGGGTAACCTATTTTTAAAAGAGAAAGTGGCGGGGTGCAGTGGCTCATGTCTGTAATCCCAGCACTTTGGGAGGCTGAGGCAGGCGGATCACTCGGGGCCAGGAGTTCAAGACCACCCTGGCCAACATGGTGAAACTCAATCTCTACTAAAAATACAAAAATTAGCTCAGCGTGGCGACACATGCCTATGGACCCAGCTATTCGAGAGGCTGAGGCAAGAGAATCGCTTGAACCCAGGAAGTGGAAGTTGCAGTGAGCCGAGATGACACCACTGCACTCCAGCCTGGTTGACAATGAAAATCTGTTTAAAAAAAAAATCAAGAGAGAGAGAGAGAGAGAGAGCAAGCAGTTAGCCTGAGGACTTAACAGAAGTAATGCTAGTAAGTATCAGTGGGACACATCTACCCTTTACAAAGTTATTTGTCTCCACAATTCCACTGCTGTCTCCCAGCCCCCCACTGCCATGTGAACACTGGGGCTGGGACTCTGCAGCTCTCTCCATTGCTTGCTACACTCGGCCACGTGCTGCCCGTGGGAGGTGCTAGAGGCTCTACAGGGCTGGAGGAGAAGGGCCCCTGCTTCTTGCTCCTGGCTGTTCTATGACCACCATCCCAGCAATGCCTCTTCTTCGCACCAGCTGCAGTTTGTTACAGCCTCCAGTTTTATCTATTTGTTTGTGTCCCCCCCCCACCTCCGCCCAACAAACCCAGAACCAGCTGGGCAGTACCCTCACCTCAGAGGTCTGAGTCCCAGCTTCTGAGGGCCCCTCCTCCAGGCTTCCAGGATCTCAGAACCCAACCTCTCCCCTTTGTTCCCTTAGCCATGGGGATGGAAACTGCATCCTGCTGTTCCTCTCTGTCAGCTTCTTTTTGTGTTGTACTTCCCAGATATCCATTTAACCTGTTCCTTGTATTTAATTCTGTCTATTAAAATAGCTCATGTAGTACCTGTTTTTCTTACTAAACTTCAATTAATACAACTTTTACTCTCACAAATTTTGAGGTTACTGTTACGGAGCTCATTTCACTGATAAGGAAATAGAGGCTTAGTAGGGCAAAGCAGCTTGTCTAAAGTCACTGTAACCAGCAGCACAGGAGCTGAGACCCACATCTTCTGCTTGTAGATCTTGGGCTCTTTCCATTTCATCTCTGCATTTCTCTTGCTGAATTAATTTTTTAAATAATTTTATTCTTACAGAAGAATAAAAAAGATAGTAGAGTTGCCATATAGCCTTTACCCAGCTCCACTGAAGGTTAACATCTTACATAACTGTGACACATTTATCCAGACTCAAAATTAACACGTGTACATTACTATTTTTAAAACTAGACTTTATTAGGATTTTACCAGTTTTTCCACTATTGTCCTTTTTTAGTTCTAGGATCTAGTCCAGGATACTTTCAGTTCTCATGTTTTCTTCACCTCCTCCAATCTGTGACAGTTTCTCGATTTTTTCTTGTTCTTCATAACCTTGACAATTTTTAGATGTACTGGTTAGGTATTTTGTAGAACCTCCCTGGATATGGGTTTTTCTAATGTTTTATTCTGCAACATCACAACCAGGGTTATAGTCTTTGGGAAAGAAATCCACAAATGTGGTTGCATCATATCAGAGGTACATAATATTGCATGACTTATTACGTTGATATCAGCCCTGTTTACTTTGTCCAGATGGTACAGGTTTATCCACTGTAAATCTTCCCCTTTCCATGACTTATTTGTTAGAAGCCAGTCACTAAATCCTCTTGCTGAACTTGACTTCCCACTTAATTATGGAGTCATGCGGCCGGGCGTGGTGGCTCACGCCTGTAATCCCAGCACTTTGGGAGGCTGAGGCGGGTGATCACCTGAGGTCAGGAGTTCAAGACCAGCCTGGCCAACATGGTGAAACCCCATCTCTTTTAAAAAAAAAAAAAAAAAATCATGGAATCATGCTTTCTTTATAGACTATTAACTAGCCTAAAAGAATCTTTGTATTAATGACCAGAATGAGAATTATAAACTTAGAAGCCAGATTAACACTGTTGGGAGATACTAGCATGCATTGCTTTGGGGGGAATTATCTGTTGCACCATCTTTGCTTGCACCTTGTTTAAACCCGGAACTTGGCTGTTTTTAGTCTCAGAAAGCTTGTGGTTAGTGCTAAGACACCTATTTATTCTTCAGGGGCTGTAATCACCTCTGACAAGCCCTGAAAGATGATCAGAAGCCCAGGGTCTTAATGCAGGAATCAGTAAAAAGAGGAAGAACCACAGAGAAGAGGTTGCTGAGAACAAGGAAAATTGGAGGTGGTGAAGGATATGTCTTAACAAGTAGAATTTACAAGCATGGGCTGAAAAGTGATGGGTGATCCCATGGGGTGGTGGAGTGATCCCAGGTAGCAGGCTGTGGGATGCAGTACAAAAGAACATGTCACCCTTGGAGTTGAACTCGGAGCATGATACAGTATCAGTGTTCATCATCTGGAGCTTAAATTTATAGCTTACTGCATCTTACTATATACAGTCTTTAAATGAGTTTAGACTTTCATAAAAGCCAAAGAAAGTAGTTCACTTGGTTTACAGAACCTTGGCTGCCCACTGCTATTGAGGGGTGACTGAAGAAATATCAGAGCTCTCAAGACTTTCAGAAGCTTAGCAATGCAAAATGGAGCAACTGCCACCTTGTTAAAC
This sequence comes from Alouatta palliata, assembly GCA_004027835.1. Taxonomy (NCBI): domain Eukaryota; kingdom Metazoa; phylum Chordata; class Mammalia; order Primates; family Atelidae; genus Alouatta; species Alouatta palliata. The sequence continues at coordinate 5,548 of PVKV010015986.1, read as the reverse complement.
TCGCTGCAGAATAGGTTTTTCCATTAGGATTTTCATACATCTTTATATTAATAACTTAGAAAATAAAACTATCAGGGCCTGGCACAGTGGCTCACGTCGGTAATATCAGCATTTTGGGAGAATGAGGCACGCAAATCATTTGAGGTCAGGAGTTCAAGACCAGCCTGACCAACATGGTGAAACCCCATCTCTACTAAAAATTACAAAAAATTAGCTAGACATGGTGGCGCATGCCTATAATCGCAGCTACTTGGGAAGCTGAGGCAGGAGAATTGCTTGAACCCAGGCTGTGGAGGTTGCAGTCAGCTGAGATTGTGCCACTGCACTCCAGCATGGGTGACAGAGTGAGACTCAGTCTCAAAAAACATAAAACTATCAGGTATATGCTGTAGATTTTTATTTTATGCTATTTTGTTCTAATTATCTAGGGCTTCTATATCATAGGATTAGCTAAAGAAAATAAAATCCTATTAGAGTTATTGATTGAGTAGTGGCTTTCTTCCCAGGGCTGTATCTAGCCTAGCCAAAGTACCCAAACCTCGCCAGGGCTTTGAATTCCATATTTGCTTGGCTTATAAACTTAACTATTTCTATTAATATATTTTATACTGTTATTCTTTTTCTCAAACCACAGCTTTTAAAATGTTTTTTATTTTTTATTTTTATTTATTTTTTTAATTTTTTTTATTTTTTTTATAAAGACAGGGTTTCACCGTGTTGGTCAGGCTGGTCTTGAACTCCCGACCTCAGGTGATCTGCCCGCCTTGGCCTCCAAAGTGCTTGGATTACAGGCGTGAGCCACCACGCCCGGCCTATTTTTTATTTTTATTTTGAGTTGGAGTCTCATTCTCTTGCCCAGGCTGGAGTGCCGTGGCGCAATCTCATGTTCACTGCAACCTCTGCCTCCTGGGTTCAAGCAATTCTCCTACCTCAGCCTTCCAAGTAGCTGTGATTACAGATGTGTGCCACCATGCCTGGCTAATTTTTTGTATTTTTTGTAAAGATGGGGTTTCACCATGTTGGCCAGGCTAGTCTGCATCTCCTGACCTCAGATGATCCGCCTGCCTCAGCCTCCCAAAGTGCTGGGATTACAGGCATGAGCCATCGCTCCCGGCTGGTCATTACCAAGATCTACCCAATTTTTTTTTTGAGACATAGTTTCTCACTGTCATCCAGGCTGTAGTGCAATGGCACAATCTCCGGCCACTGCAATCTCCACCTACTCAGTTCAAGTGATTCTCCTGCTTCAGCCTCCCGAGTAGCTGGGACTACAGGCATGTGCCACCACACCCAGCTAATTTTTTGGTATTTTTAGTAGAGACAGGGTTTCACCATGTTGGCCAGAATGGTCTTGATCTCCTGACCTCGTGATCCACCCACCTCGGCCTCCCAAAATGCTGGGATTACAGGTGTGAGCCACTGTGCCTGGCCAGATCTATGCAATTTTATGATGTGTTCTTTACTCCGAGGTAGGTTTTCCATACTCTTCTTATCACCTGGTAAGGTGACCAGAGAAAATTGCTTAATTGGGCAATTGCTTAATTTAATTGCTTAATTAAATATTTTGAAAAAGGTCACCATCCCATTAGGTAGGATGTCCTCTAGCCATGACATTAGTCTTGTGTACTTCCCACCGAGAGACCTAGCAGCGGAATTGGCAGACTAAAATGGAGTGCTTTCTTAGATTGATTTCTTTGATAGCCAAATCGGAATACAAAGCATTTTTGTGTTGAAGGTCATCTTGTGACACTCTCTTGCTATCTCCCTCATATCTTTGATTCGAGTGCAAAGAATGTCTTGTATCTTGTCAGCTTTGTGATTACCATTCTTTCTAAGCTAATGATTGGCTCCCCATGAGGATTGGATGGAAAATTAGTGAAAACGGGTTTGCTGCTGTTAATACAGATCATTGTTCTGGCCTACAGCAGGCACATCAGTCTGTCTCAGGGATACATCTGGCTAAATAGGCAAATTTGTAATTTGTATTCACTTCACAGCAGTCAAGCAAATACTAAGCTGTTCTTCCTAACACTGAGCTAAGAAAATGTTCTAGAGCATCACCAGTCTAAAAATATCCACTGGTAAGCCTTGGACATATTATGTATCTCAGGAGAGCAGAAGCAGAGAAAGCTGGGAAAATAACCATGAAATAAAAATGAAATAGAATTTTAAACATAAAACCCTAAAAACTATAAAACAAAGAGATTATATAGCACCATAAATGAGTTTTTGATGAGTTTCTATAGTAATTATTATTTGATTCTTTGGCATAAATATTAAATGTCTGCCCAACATATAAAATGTGTACTTTGCTTTTTTTTTTTTGAGACAGAGTCTTGCTGTGTTGCCCAGGCTGGAATGCAATGGTGCGATCTCAGCTCGCTGCCACCTCTGCCTCCCAGGTTCAAGTGATTCTTCTGCCTCAGCCTCCTGAGTAGCTGGGACTACAGGTGCACACCACCATGGCCAACTAATTTTTATATTTTTAGTAGAGACGGGGTTTTACCATGTTGGCCAGGCTGATCTCGAACTCCTGGCCTCAAGCAATCCACCTGCCTTGGCTTCCCAAAGTGCTGGGATTTGTACAGATATGAGTCACCTCACCTGGCCAATTCTTTGCTGTCTTAAATATAAATTGTCTAAAATGATTTCGTCTCTTTGGAAGCATAATTTTGGTGTTTGGGGTTTTTTTTTAACTTAAGTAAAAAATTAATATAATATAAATTGCATAAATAAATACGTAATTTATAATTAAATAAATATTTAAATAAATGAATGATAAAGGACAGCTCTTCCTTACAGTAGAATCCCAGTTAATAAATGTAGAAAGCTATAATTATTCTATATCCATAAATTTTTTTAACATAGAACAAATGTTGGAAATTAGCCAGGTGTGATGAGTTGCACGTAGTCCCAGCTACTTGGGAAGCTGAGGCAGGAGGATCACTTGAGCCCGGTAGTTCAAGGCTGTAGTGCACTATGGTCAAACCTGTAAATAGCCACCGTACTCCAGCCTGGAAACATAGTAAGACCCTACCTCCAAAAAACAAAACAAAAAAGACCTTTATGTGAATTTATTTTGGTATCTAAATAAATATTAGCTGCAGAAGACCAGCATTTTTTCTTTCAGTGTGGTCTCTCACCTAACTGCATCAGAATTGGTTGGGATGTTAAAATACAGATTCCTAGTTCCCACCCCAAACGGAATCAGAATTCTAGTGACAGGGCCCTGGGATCTGCAGTTTTAAAAAATACTCTCATGTGATTCTTGGCCCCTCTCAAGTTTGAGAATCACTGAGTTAGATTTAACTGGCTAAGTAGTGGACAGAGAATCAGATGTGAACTCTGTTGCTGCCTCCCTACATGATCATAAACTTTACCTACTTTCTAGTGCCTCAACTTGAAATCTTTCATTATTTCTAGTTGCCCAAACTGTTAATTATTTTAATAATGTTGACCTGTTTCCCAAGGAAGTATTGGTTAAGTGGACTAAAAATTATTATTTGAATAATGTATGTTAATTGAAGAAAAGCCAGAACATTATGATTAATGTGAAGTAGTCAGACAAAGAAAATGCACACACACAGTAGCCAACAGAAGGGGACCAGGTGCCATGGCTCACGCCTGTAATCTCAGCACTTTGGGACACTTGAGACCAGCCTAGGCAACTTACTGAGAACTTGTCTCTACTAAAAATAAAACAAAATTAGCCAGGCATGGTGGTACACACCTGTGACCCCAGCTACTCAGGAGCGAACTTGGGAGGATTGCTTTAGTCCAGGAGGTCTACACGGCAGTGAGCTGTGATCGGGCCACTGTACTCCAACCTGGGTGACAGAACAAGACCGTGTCTCAAAAAATAAAAATAGTCTGGGCACGGCAGCTCACGCTTGTAATCCCAGCACTTTGGGAGGCCAAGGCAGGTGGTTCACCTGAGGTCAGTGGTTCAAGACCAGCCTGGCTGGGTGCAGTGGCTCACACCTGTAATCCCAGCACTTTGGGAGGCTGAGGTGGGTGGATCACCTGAGGTCAGGAGTTCGAGACCAGCCTGACCAATATGGCGAAACCCCATCTTTAAAAAAAAAAAAAGACCAGCCTGGCCAACATGATAAAACCCCATCTCTACTAAAAATACAAAAATTAGCTGGGTGTGGTGGCATGTGCCTGTAATCCCAGCTACTTGGGAGGCTGAGGCAGGAGAATTGCTGCGGGCGGGGGACAGAGGTTGCAATGAGCTAGGGTCACATCACTGCACTGCAGCCTGGGTAACAAGAGCAAAACTCCGTCTCAAAAAATAAAAAATAAATAAAAATAAAAGTAACTAACTGAAGTATACAATATCAATACTTTCTTTACCTGAGAATTGATGGGGATAATATCACAATTTTCACTTATTTATGCTATATACATATGACGAGGCCTGAATCTAATAGCAAATGAAAACAAAGTATATGCTTTAAAAAAAAGATTTGTATTGAAGTTAACTATTTATTTTTATGGATTGGATGCATGGATTATTGTGTTTTTTGTAGACTACTCGGAATTGCCTAATAATTTACACATGGAGTAAGATGTCCTTTCACATGCACTGTGACCATATTTTTTACAACAAAAATATGAGTACCACCATGGGGATAGTTTAATATTTGAAATAAGAACGGTAAAAATAAATCTAGGACATGTGGTTGATACACACACACAGACTAAATGTGTGTGTGCCCATGTGTATGGGAATGCTCCTGTACCATTCAGCCTGCATCTGGGCCTGGTCTGGCAGTTTCATCTTTCGTCACCAGGTGGCACTTTGCCTATGTGAGGTGCACGTAAAAGGAAGCTGATGAGCACCAGGGTAAAAAGCCAAAAAGGAGCTTGCTCGCATACACACAGAGCTTTCATCAGCACACCCCTGAGGTTCACCAAAAGAGATCTTCTGACTGAGCCAAACTCTGCTTCCATTCTGGGCTTGAGATGTTTGAGATTTAAGTTCTTCTCAGATTTGGGCGTACTTCAGTACAGACACAAGCAGGCCAGTCCCAGTGTTATATTCAAGCATTCAGGCCACCAGATGCAAGCTTGGCTTAGTTCCCTTTACCAATGCAATTAAGAGAGATTTGCTGTTTTCCTCACTGTGTCCTCCAGGCCTAGTTCAGTGCTCAGGACATAGTGAGAGTGCTGAATGAATGGATAAATAAATGTCTTTGTTTTTTGATTTTTTTTTTTTTTTTTTTTTTTTTGAGATGGAGTCTCGCTTTGTAGCCCAGGCTAGAGTGCAATGGCTCAATCTCGGCTCACAGCAACCTCCGCCTCACGGGGTCCCTGTTCAAGCGCTTCTTCTACCTCAGTCTCTCAAAGTAGCTGGGACTACAGGCACGAGCCACCATGCCCAGCTAATTTTTGTATTTTTTAGTAGAGATGGAGTTTCGCCATGTTGGCCAGTCTGGTCTTAAACTCCTGACCCTGTGATCCATCCACGTTGGCCTCCCAAAGTGCTGGGATTACAGGCGTGAGCCACCACACCTGGCTTTTTTTTTTTTTTTTTTTTTTTTTT